>JBBMFX010000011.1:11039114-11059198 GCA_037832545.1 Rhabdalestes septentrionalis
CGAACAAAGTCAGTTTGTATCTGAAAACAAAGGAAATCTAGTTTAAAAAAAAATCAGAAATAAAGCGCATACACACAGACAAGTACACTATAATTGACAAAAGTATTGGGGCACACCTGTTTTTCAGGGTTTGGGCTAGGCCCCTTAATACCAGTTACGAACAGAATTAATGCTTCAGCATACCACCATTTTGGACAACGACATGTGCAAGGTTTGTGGTCTGTACCTCAGAGCATAAAGCAAACTCCACAAAGACGTGGTGGAAGAACTTGACTGGCCCGCAAACAGTCCTGACCTCAACCCCATCCGACACCTGTGCGAAGAAAAGGAACGGAGGTTGCGAGCCAGATCTTCTCGTCCAGCTTCATTGCCTGACCTAATAAGTGCTCTACAATGAATGGCCAGAAATTCCCAATATTACACTTCAACATTTCTTGTAAACCTCCTTAGAAGAGTGGAGACTAGTATATCTGCAAGGGGGGACCATCTCTAAGTTAAAGTCTATGTATTTCCATGCAATATCATTAAAGTCCCTGTTGGTGTAATGGTAGAGCGCCCCAATACTTGTCAACATATGGTATTTCTGAAGCATCATTGATATAAATATTTATTTCCCTCTTTATAATCTTCATGAAGCCCTCTCCATCTTTTCATCAGGGGAGATGTGCCTCATTTCAACATTGCTGTCATTTACAAGGATGAGCTTTAATCATATTATTAATGAACAAGGTAAGCTTGTAGATGCAGTTCTTTATTGTTTACCAGGTTATACATTCGATATCAAGAAAGCAATTACGGAAATGCAGTCCGAAAGCATTTTAATTTCCCTTTTACTCTTTGTTTTTGCAGTCTTCTGCCTCCCTGTGGTGTATTGCATGAAAATAGGCCGCTGAGCTACCGCTGTCACCGCTGTTAATTACTTGTTAGTGTCCAATCTGTATGCTGGTGTTACTCAATCCCAGTCATAGGGATTATGTTTGTATGGTCTCTGATTTGTTTCATTTGATCATTAATAAGAATACACTATGCAGTGCATTTGATCAGTAGGATTGGAATTGAGAGACACTGTGTTATCCATGACTATTATTTTGCAGCTTGAGACAAAAGTTAAATGATTACAAAGCTCTTACACTGCAGTGGATCTCTTCACGCTACTCTATGCCAATATACTCCTTTGTATATGAGCAGGTATTGGTAGGTTTGAGTGTTATTTGGTCTTTAATATGCAGACACATCTCTCTGCCCTTATGTCTTTTATCTCCTGTATAATAATGTCATCGGTGGTACTGCGATACATCACTCTGAGCGGGGACAGCTCCTGTGGAATGCAGTGTAAACTGAAAAGGAGTACAAGGATACAAAGATTTAGAATAATTATCCATCAAACTGTTTTAACTACAATGAAAAGCTAGGCGGCAAATGCTATAAGAGAACTTAAGAGTGGCTTTACCTTTCCATGTGCCATTTATTCAGTTTCTGAACATCCACAGAGTGCCCAGATTCTTCCCTCATGCACACACCTCTGCAAAGGCAAAACACAAATACATCTCAAAAGCAACCTGAACTAAAAACTGACCTGTTTAGTCTTGTTCTTGTCCCTGGTCCTAATATGCATGCTTGGAACATTATAACGTGGACATTTGATTCTATTAGTGGTATTAAATTAGAAATGTACTATTATTGTTGATTATTTGCTCAGTAAAGCTTATTAAATGCTTTAAAATGGCTTATTCACTGTACATTAACCCTTATTTATTATGGCATAGTTAAAAGTCTTTAATCATTGCATTAGCAGTTTTAACAAAAATAAACACTCAGATGAGATTTTGGCAAGCAAATTGCCCCCAAACCCACCCCCAGAAGTTCAACTGAGCCTTGAGTAATTTCCTAAAATTTTTTAGAGCTGAAAGCTAACAAAATTACCCCATCAAGGTGTGTTAAAAACCATCTAAATTAGAGATTTAGTCATAACTAATTAGAGGCTAAAAAGTGCTAAACAAATGATCAGTTTCCCTGCCCTTTGCCAAAGCAAAGATAATTTAATGGCTTTTGGGTAAAACCAAACAAAATGGCAATATTCAAAGATAGATTCAACACATTTCAATGTGCTAAGAGTGGGACATTAAATCCTTGTCACTGGAGTTTTATTAGATTAGGGAAAAGAGTAAAATGTGCCGAGCAGTAGAACTCCAGACCATTAAAATAGATTAATGAAGGAGATAAAATAAAGATAACTTACACTCATAAATCATACCTGCAGAAACTGATGTTAAACCTTGTTGGCTGCAGTATCCAGTGCACTAGTTCACTCTTGCGAACATCAACGTGGTGTACATGAAGTCTGCATGCCGTGTTAGAGGACCTCCTCTGCTGCCTGGACTGTGTTTTCTGTTTCTCATACTGAGTGCTGTCCCTGCAGTGCTGCCTCTGCTTGCGCTCAGAGCTCTGCCCTGAGGCCCGCTGGGTCCCCTCATACAGCTGCATTGGCTTGACCCTGTAGGCCACCAGCAGCGGCTGACTGAGAGAACTGCCGTTTAAGCAGTAAAGGCTCTGTGTCAGAGCCTCATGGAGTACGAGGCTACCACTTTCATCCCCAAACCGCAGCTGGAAGCCCAAGGCATCTGGCCAGCGGCGCTGCAGAGTCAGCGCTGCTGTCACATTGAACACATCATAGCCTGATGGGGGAAGCTGGTCCAGGGTCAAGAGCTGCTCAGCGAGGGGGCCGCTAATGCTCAGGTTCCCTCCCCCGGGTGAGAGGCCGTGCACTGCCACTGTGACTGTCAGTGGGTCAGGGTGAAGGGTTTTTCTGAGTAAAACCAGCTCCACAACAGTCATAGAAGGTCTCAGGTGTGACACATTGAACCATATCCAGCCAGGTGTGCTGTATTTTGTGCCTGGACACAAAGTTTTACACAGCAGGATTGTTTTACTTACTAGACTCACAGGCTTAACATTAGAAAGTATAGATAATCACAGCCATGATGTTTTCACGGAAAGGAAACAAGAAAAAGAAATGAAAGACCTGAATGTTGTATCAAATGGGGAGGAGCTGTCTCTAACTGACCAAGACTTTTTCTACTTAAGACTTTATTGTATAAATACTCATTAAAAATTAAGTTTGTTTAGTTGTATAAAACCACATTAACCTGTTTGACTTTACAAGTAAGGAGGAATGAAGATGCACTTACTTCTTTTTTTGTGAAGCTGAAAGCTCTACAGTATCAAGGTATATGAAAATCCACAGTTCCTCAGATTTTAAAAGTAATGGTCAAGTCTCAAATAAATGATTACAGTATATTATTACTGAATAATCTTCATTACTGTATAGTTCAAATTTTGAAACAACACACAATACATGTTGGTGTCTCGTTTTTAGTATGAAGTATTTAAATCTGCATGGTATTTATTATAACTATTATTCATATATGTAAAGCAACAAATAATGAAATAGCAAGTTATTCCAATCTTTCAAATTGTACTGTAAGCATTCCGTTGTGTTTTTGGAAGAAATATATCCCTCTAGAGTTTTTGGATGTCAGGTGACAGATCTGAGGGGTTTTCTCACCTTGGATGCTGCGGAAGCTCTGCACCAGTGTCCCATCTGCATCACTCCTGTGCGATGACTCCTGTGTGTCCAGTAACTGGTAAACCTGCTTCATGTACGGGTGAGGCTTAGTCTGGCGAGGCACCGACAGCTTGTTGATGTGCAGCATCTCCAAAATGGCCTTACCGAGATCCCTGTTCTCCAGATCTTCAGCAAGATCCTCTTCTAACATTAAGGTATGAACTGTATCCAGGAGAAGAACTACACACAAACATCTTCGGAGCTCCATGTTGAAAACACAGATACGGGATAAACAGGAGATTGTTCCTTGACTGTACCTCCCAACAAGATGAGGGACCAAGTAGGAAGGCAAACCTCACTTGCTAATTGGGGAGGGATGAGGAGGGGGGACCCCACAGCCAAAACTTGGAGAGAAAGCAATTACTGCTCACACAGAAAACCCCTGGAATGTCACAGTTCATTTGACAGGCATTGTGCCCTTGCTGTTCTTGGCAGCTGAGCAAAAAGGAGAGCTTTGTTTGGTTTGAGGGATGATTACTTTTCACATTGTGGAATCAAGGGCTCTTTTCAACTCTTGCACTATTAATTGAAATCCTTCTTTCTTTACACTTGGTGATCCGGAGTCAGAATAGACACACAGCTTTGGCTTATAATGACACTTCTTGTGGTAAATGATAAGTTTTGCTCTAATGGGGAGGGGTGTATTTAATTACAATTTTAATTGTTCAAAGTTTTATATACAAAGGTTATTGTTGACAGTTTTTAGGATGCTTGAAATCTGAAGAACATTATCTGAACTTTATCTGAAGGTAAAACATTTCAACAAGCATGAGCTATGTGAAATTTAATCAGTGGGCAGCATGTGACACTGTGAACGGTAAGCAGTGTGTGGGGACCGTACCTCGCTCGAGACTACCACAATGGTGCCACAGGCAGTCCTGGGATTAGAACCCACAATCTTCTGATTGCAGAGGTAACACCCTTACCGCCAGGTCACTCACTGCCCCAATACTTAAGTATTAATACTTATTTACATAATGCTAAAATGTCTTATTATTCTCCCCTTCTTCATGCTCAAGAGTACACAACCTGTAGTTGGGTAAAAAAAACTGTGAGGTTTCATAAACTGTTGTTAATGTTTAAAAGCATGATGGTGTGAGTTCTAAGCAATATGCAGACACTTACTCCTGAAAGGTAAAAGTTTGCAAATCAATGTTATAATCTTGCTGATTCACTATTACAGGTAATATTACTGTTGGCATGCCAATTATCTACCACACAAAGAAATTTGAAAACATTATATATTCCATCATTGTCAGAACAGAACCATTATCTTCATATTCACATTCAATTTTAAATATAATTTGGAAGCTGTTGCTCTTGAGTGAAAACTGTCAAATGAACAGACCTTTAGAAATTGTCCCAATTACATTGAATAAAATCTCATATTTGTTTTAAAAGGTACGTCTGCTTTTTCCTTTTCCTGTAAAGTATAAAATGTTCTAATAGTGATGATATGTAAGCTACTATTACCTGTTTACATGGAAACAAAACTTCATTAAATTGCATAGAATTTGTCATCATGGTTCAAGGAAGAAATAAAGAATGAGTTAAAAACCTTTAAAAAAGTTTTTTGTGTGAAATCAAAGATGGTTCTTTATGAATGTTTCATTAAAAGGCTGTTTTAACTAGAAGGAATGACTTTTGTTCCCACTTGGCCCTGGTGTGTGTGGAAGACAGGAAACCGTTCTTGGTGTTGTTACAGGAATTACTCTAGGGGGAGACATAGAATGGCGGAAAAATACGAACATAGAACTGAACCTAAATGTCTTAGAAAATGTTACTGGCGTGATGCATGTGACCAAATGAATTTCTGTGTAACTCAGAACCTTCAGTGAAGATGTCCATGCTCATGCTGTGCTGCCCAGATGGTCATCAACAACTGACAATATGGGATTTGCTTTAAATGTCTTTTACTATTGTTAAAAGGTGTTTTTCATTACACAAAGCGTTGGCTTTATAAAATAACAAAAAATACAGCATGTTCAAATACACTGTTGTTAAATGGGTGATTTACAATTATTCTGACAACCAGGGTAAGCAACAGACACAGGGCAAGCAACAGACACAATGTGGACAAATGTATTGGGACTATATACCAATAGAGATTTTAGTAACAATGCATTCAAATACATTAACTATAATATGGAGTTGTTCCGCCATTTAAGGCTATAAGTGCTTCCAAACTTCTTCTGCATCACTCATTCTATAAAGCAGCCATGAGGTCTTATGCTGATGTTGCAAGAGAAGGCCAGGCCCGCAATCTATATTCCAGTTCATCCCAAAGGTGTTGGATGGGGTTGAGGTCAGGACTCAGTGCAGGCCTTCCACACAGAACTTATCCAGCCACGTCTATATGGAGCTTGCTTTGTGCACTGGGGAATAGTATTGCTGGAATAGAAAAGGTTCCTCCCCAAATTGTGTCCACAAAGTGTGACATTCTCTCAAATGCCTTGTTTTTGTATAATACTGGAAATAGTTATGATTGAAGCACCTGAATTCAATAGTTAAGAGTTGTGTCCCAAAACTTTTGTTCATGTAGTAAAACACTCAATTTTGAATAATCTAACACATGAATACAAAATTCTGCTGATGTGAATGTTCACGTGTTCACATTTACAGCAGTTTAAAATGTCTGAAACAGAACATTTTGTAAAACATAAACCCAACTGGTGTAATAAAAATATTTTTACCCACTTTATGTGCAGTGATTCCAGCTTCTTGTTCAGCTCCACTCCTTTCCTCTTTGTTCTGTTTCACTCTGAGAAGAGCACGTGTCAGTTAGTGCTGTGACATGCATGATCAATGGCTCATTTATCTTCTTCCATCTAAACATGAGCCTAATGGAGGAAACCTCGTCTTTTAAAAGTTGTGTTGACAAGCCTCTCTTTTAAGAGGGAGGGTTTGCACCTGCTTTACGTCAAATTCAGTAGTAATGGTAACCACTCTCATCTAAGTGAAGTAAGTGATTCTCTAAAACAACTGATTTTCAAAGGATTCGATACAAAAGGAAAAGGAATAAACTTTAAATAACAAAAAGGTATTAATTGAAACAAAATGAATAAAATTTTGCAAGGAACTACAGCCCTGAACAGGGAGTCCTTCTTTGCCTTTGGAACCAGTGTGATGCTCTCCAGATTAGTGCAATACCAGACCACTGACAAAGCCACAGCAACTTACACTGGCAGAAAGTAACACTTTGTTTATAGGTTCCAAAGGCAAAGGAAAACTCCCTGTTCGGTGTTGTAGTTCCTTGCAAAATATTACTCAATTTGTTTCTATGAATACATTTTCTAATTTGAAGTTTATTCCTTTCCTTTTTGTATCACTTCCTCTGAAAACCAGCTGTTTAAGAAAATCACTTATTCCACTTAAATGAGAGTGGTTACCATTACTCCTGAAATTGCCTTAAAGAAGGTGGAAACCTTCCTTCTCATTATTCATCAGAGCTGTTAAATGAACTGTTAAAAGATGAGGTTTGCTCCATTAGGCTCCTGTTTAGATGGGAGAAGATAAATGAGCAATTGATCATTCATGTCCCAGCACTAACTGACACGTGCTCTTCTCAGAGTGAAACAGAGCAGAGAAGAGAGGAGTAGACCCTGGACCAGCTTCCCCCTTCTGTCTATGATGTGTTCATTGTGTCAGCGAGGGGGCGTGGTGGACGTGGCTTTTTACATGGCAATACAGTAACCCCCCTGCAAATATTCTCACAATTTCTTGCGAATAACTAGTAATTAAATGGAACTAAAATTGCGAATGATGGCTCATTGGAAATGTTTCCTGGAGATGTATCTAATTGTGAAGTTTGAAGAGTCTGGGTGGTCACACCGCAGAGCTAGGAACGTTGGGACAAAAGTATTGGGACAGCGCGCTGGCATTTCTGTGCCTTCTATCATCAAGTGCATTTATTATGTAGTATGTGTCATGACTTAACTGTGTAAGTTTGACTGATATAGCTGCCGTACTAATAGAATAAATGGAGCATGCAATTTCTGGCAACATGGTGTCAGAAAAAGCATCCATTGACAGCTTTTTGTGATTTGTATTTGAGGTTGCCTTGTCTACCCTTATGTATGTTTTACTGATGTAGCTACAGTACAGACAGATAAAATAGGATGCTTTTTCTGGCAGTCTGGTGCCGAAAAATGATACATTTTTGAGTCTCTCATCATCAAGGGCTTCTATTAATTGGTATTTGAAGGTGTCTTGTCTAACCTGTGCACGTTGTACTAATGTAGCTAGAATAAAATAAATTTGCGTTTCTGTAGCTCCAATTATCAATTGCTTTAAGTCATTTGTAATTGAGAGTATCATGACTTACCTGTACAAGTTTCACCAATGTAGCCACAGTACAGCCAGAATTCAGAGGGGATGCCTTTTCTGGCACCATGATGCCAAAAAATGCATCCCTGTAAGTTATGCACTTGTGTTACTCTCATCGTTTTATGCTTTTAGTCATTTGTATTTGAGTGTGTCATAACTACCCTGTGTACGTTTTACTGATGTCACTACAATAAAGACAAATTTATTAGGTGATGCATTTTCAGGCAGTGCAGCTGTTGCTGCATTTTCAGGCCCTGGATAATATAGCTCCCATTATCAAGTGCTTTTTAAAATTTTAATCTGATAATGAATAACCTGTACAAGTTTTATCATTTTAGCTGCAGTACAGCTGAAATAATGAAAGTATGCCTCTATTTGGCAGGGAGTTTTCATTTCTGTAACTCACATCAAATGCTTTTAGTCATTTGTATTTGAGAGTGTCTTAACTAAGCTTGGCAAGATTCACTGAATATAGCAACAATACTACCAGATTAAACAGGGGATGCCTTTTCTGGCAGAATATTTTGTTGATAATGCTCCACTATTACAGCTTCCACTATTAAGTGTGTTTTTTATGTGAGTGGGTAATGACAATGCAGCCAAATTTAGGAGCAATGTATTTCCATGGAAAAACATATCATCACATCGCTTTGCCTTTAAATTAAAATGTCTGGCAGCACGTATTTCTACAATTTGGAAACCAGTGAGTGTTATCTGAGTGGCGCAGTGCTTTTAGAGAGACCAGTGGGTGTCATCTGTGTGGTGCAGTGCCATAAATTATACCAAAAGTTTTTCTCACATTTTCTCAGCATGCCACAATACATTAGGGGGAGTACATTTCTGGGAAATAATTATGGCTTATCTGCTATTTTATTAGGTCTGCAAGGCCAAATAATTTTCCGTTCTTATTTTTATTTTTTAATATTTTTAAGATCTTATAGCATATTTAAAAGGTCACAGAATGAACAGGTTTTTATTTTTCCCTAAAAGTTGAATAATTTAGTGTTGTTGTTTTGTTTTTTTTAATATTAGCTTTGCTGAGATTATATTTTTAGTTTGTTTCATGGCATTTGTTTACATCTGCTTCTCAAGCAATTGAGGTTAATTTTTAAAAGCACAAAGTGGTTGTTTTACTTTGGAAGAGAACAGATTGATAGGGTTTAATGTTTGCTGATTTATATAAGTCTATCTTAACTGCCGAGGCTTTAGTTTTCACACGAGTATGTATTAATCTTTTTTTATATGCACAGCCAAGAGAAGGATTAGTTGTTGTTTTTTTTTTATCACAGTGTTAACAACAGAATAGTCATGGAAACCTACCTGGCAACAGACCACATGAGGGATGGCATGAGACATTTTCACTTAAAATAATGTCCTGCAACCTTTGACTTCTTTTCATTATGGTTTATAGAGTCTGATCATTCCTCGCGGTCATTAATTCATTACCATAATATTGAAAAAAAAAAAGTTGTAATGCCACCACTGAGCACACAGTAACCTCCTGCAGTTTGTCAGTGTGAGGAGGGTGAAGCTGGATCCACTTACTTTTTAAAACACTGTCATGTGCCAACAGGCCCCGGGGAGAGAGCGCTGCAGATAATAGGCTGTATGTGCTCGGACTTTTGCGCTGTTGGTGGGGAAGACTGACATGGACCTGGAGGTGCATGGTGAAGGAGGTTCCTCTTTGCAACTAATTGCTGTTGGTTTGGAGGCAGCTGTGTTTACGGTGTTCTGCTCTAGTTTCCACTAGTTTACAAGTACTGGAGTGGCATTTTTCATATTTATTTTTGTTGTCAGTGTTGAATTGTTTTACAAAGAATTTGTATTTACCTACACATAGTCCATTTTTAATTGAGCCATACAGAAACAGTATGAGTTGGTTTCTTAGTCCGGGCTTAAGCCTTATATAATGAGGGGCACAGATCCGTGCCACTAATGATGAACCTTCATCACAGAGTTAAACAACTTCTCAATTGGAAGTTCCCCCAGTTTATGTTGATGGTCAAAGTGTCAGACGCCATGCTGAGCTTTGCTTGGTATTCCTATGTCATGTGGAACCAAAGTTATTTAAATTTAAAAGAGTGTCACATGCAAAAGCCTATTATAAACAAAAAATGCTCTAATTCATTACAAACATATGTGTGGAAAAATCCCATAGAGGGAGGGGGTCTGGAGAGTGTTTGAGCACTGAGCGAAAAAGCAGCAAACTCTGTAGAAGAGTAAATATTTAGACCATTTTTAATTTTTGAATGTTTTCCTAATACGACTTCTAAGGGTTAAGCCCTGCTCTCGGTTACAAACCATTCTGAATGGTCTAAATTCTGCTGGTTAATATGAATGGTTATATATTTTTAAAACATTAGTTAATGTTAGAAATGAGTAGTTTTACCACTCCAGTTAAGGATAGCAGGTTAGTTTTTTTTTTTCAATAATTCTGCCTCTGATTCTCTTTTATAAACCTTATAGATTAGATTAAGTCGAGCTATTCAGTGCCAGTGATTTTCAGGTCAAAGGTCACATGGCACAGGAAGCTGGTGTCAGCGATGTGACCTGACCAAATAGCTGTTAGTTCGAACATTGCTTACTTAAAACCAAATTCTGTTCAACAAAGTATTTTTCATTTCTGCACTACAAGATATCACTCAAATACTGATGTTAGATTCAGTAAAAAGGGCAGTTTTAAACATGAAGATCGAGAATCTTTATCCTATAGCGTGTTCTGTTTCCTACTTCTTAAAATTTCAGTCCTATTAGTAATTAATCTAATATTTTTTTCAAGGAACCCATTATAGTACTTCTATTTTTCAAGAATGTAGAGACAATGTAAAAGTGTGGTTAATACGTTTTCGCACTGAAAGCATGGAGCTCGTAAATTGTATATATTTACAAAGAGTTCTTCACAAATAGTGACATACGCAAATAGTAACACATACATATATTTATTGTGCCCAGTCCTTGTGTATACGATGAAAGGTCCTGCACTTTGTCCCCAGTCTTTAATTATCTAATGGGGCAGGCGTTGTCACAGTATGGAGCGCTAAAAGCATTCAGTGTGCTCTTTGATGTTTCTTTGTGTTTTTCGCCTCTCCATTCTGTTTGCCTCTGCATTTCTTTTCTGCTCTTTATTAGAAGACGCTGCGTACCTCCATGCACCCCTCCCTCCTTCTAGAGTCTCTGGAGTGGGACAACATCCCTCCCCTGAGCTCCCACACTCTGCCTCCCTCCTTCCCTCCCTCTGTCTCTGTGGAGGGGTGTGGATTGCCATTGGTGCTGGCATAGAGAGTCTTGTCAATTAGACAGTTGCTGTGGAAAGCGAAGGAGCATTCTGAAGCAGCGGGGTGCTCTCCGACAGGAGACGAGAGTCCACGGCTGTGTTTGAGGTTTCTGCTCTGTGGATTTCAGGTAGGACCAGGTTTGTCTGTGAGTGATAACAGTATTTGCATTCGCTGGATGATATAATGCAGTGTATATAATGGATATTTCGAGTAGACACAGATTAAGGACACACTAACCCATGTCAAGCAAAGATTTAGTCAAAAAATAAAGGAATAATATACTAGACGCAATTCAAATTTTTTTGATGCATTTACACTATTGAAATCTCTGGTGAAAAAAGATAAGATAATCATTTATTAATCCCACACAAGGGGAATTTGCATTGCTATGGCAGAAAGTGGTCAGTACAAAGTTAATAGTAGCAAAATAATAGAATACTACAGTGTTCTGTTGACATGCATACACTACATGCATCTCTACTTATATTATGTATGTTAAGGAGGGCATCATGATTTACTCACTATGAAGTAAATATACCAGTTGTTTAAGTGTTTCTTGGACAAGGACTAGTTTAAAACTAGCATTTATTATAATAGCAAGTGTCCAGATTGATGTACAGTTCCGTGCTAGGCTTAAACCATGTCCAGAAACCTGACTCTTAGGTTCAGTTTCCCTGAAAGGGATTAAGCCTAGTCTTGGATTATGTGGTGCTGTGAATAAAGATTTTCAATTGAATTGAAAAGTCAGAGACTCGACTGAATCCCTGTCTGGGAAATCGACCCTGAATATTTAACTAGAATAGCTCAGCCATCATGAAGTTATTTCAGACTTGATTGACTTTGATAGGTTTGAAGTTTTTCTGGTTTGAAGTCAACTGTAGACCACAGGGCACTGGGTCATACATAGTCCTTTGAGAAAAAGTGCACAACCTCCATTTAGATTTCTTTACCCTGTCATACAAATACTCTTCCATTCTTGCATGGGAGTCGTCGACACTTCTGCACACTGGAGAAGCTGCCAAATGGAGGCCAGGGCTGTTTAGAAAGACGAGAGGGAGCTTTTGCCTGCCCCTCGCCCCCCTTGCGCTTTACTCATCTTTGCTTTGGAAACAGTTGGCTGCCTGGGACCCTGTCATTAGCGAGATGAGAAGCAGGGCTGTGCGCTGTGAAGAAAAGGCAGCCGGTCCTACAGGCTCCAGCCGTGTTGTCTCACTCCCTCCCAGCTGTGGAGAGTGCCCGCTTGTCAAGAAAGGAACACCACATTCTTTCCTTGTGACCCAAAATTTGATCTTTTTGAAGGTGTACTTGCTATAGAGGCACAGTGCCAATTATACTTCAGTGATTTACTCTTTCACACTATTGGAGCATTTCTCGAAAGTGTACTTTTATTTGAATTTTTTTCCCCAAATATATTTATTTGCATTTGTTTTAAATACAGAATAATACATTCAAATATGAGAAATAATTATATATGAAGAAAACATACAAAAGAGAACCTTACAGATCAGCAAAACATGACCCCCCCCACACAAAAAATAAATAAATAAATAAACCAATAAAAAAAAAGGAAAAACACACATCTCAACTGCTTTCCATACACCAGTTTTCACAGCCATCCATTTAACAACTTAACTTTTACCTTTAGCTATTTTAAGAGAAATCACATTATGTAAAGGAGATTCCAAGTACAAAGAGATGAATGTTGAATATCAATCGTCTCCTGCTGTCAAGTCCTCTTGGTTACAGTAACTTACTTTTATTATTATTGAATGTTGCTGGTCAAGCACAGCAAATTTGTTGATGGAATAAAGTAAAATATAAATCTCCCATGCAAAACTCTATTTATCCCTATTAAACGCCACAGATATGTTCCAGAAGTGTATCACACAGTAAATTGTTGTCATACAGCAAAACATCTCCTTAAATGGATGTTCCCCCAGGTTGCATTGATGCTTAAGGTGTCAGATGTCATGCTGAGCATTGTTTGGTGTTTCTGTGTCATGTAGAATTAAAGCTATCATCGTATAAAAAAACTCACAACTATACCATTTTGGGTTTTTAAAAAAGGGAAACATGTAAAAGCCCACAAAGAACAAAAATGTCCATATTTCTTAGGTCATAGAAACAAATGCAAAAAAACCCACGACATAAAATCTTTGAAATGAGTGGAGGGGTCCAGAGAGACGCTTAGCATTGGTGCACTAAGCCAAAGAGCATGTAGGGGGCATGTAGAGGAACATATTAGACTGTTTTAAAATATGTCTATTTTCTGAACCCAGATTTTATTAATATGCTCCAAGGTTAAACATAAAGATGCAAAAATAGGCCCTTTGGAGGGCCCTGCTATTGGTAATCTGAAGATCCTAGGAATGGACAGTACTCCAATGAACCATTATTGAAAATTTGATGTAAGGGACATTTCCAAAGTTTAAAGAGCTTGTTTTATACCTCTTTATTTCTTAGAACATTACATCGAGAATGATTTAGGAAATCATATTTCAAAAGCTTAAGGAAGATTTTGGCCAGGCACGGTTTTATTCATTATGTTTTGCACATTATGTCACTGTTTTGTTTTTCCATTTTATTTATTATCACCCTCCCCACATCTTGGAGGCTCGGAAGCTCTGCCCCCACATGCTTGAGCGGAATCCAGGTCTGAGATGTGACAGTTCAGAGAAAGTGCAGTGGGGTGCAGGCCACCCACCCAGACTGCCTTCGGCTTTCCTTTGGCGGAACCTCTCAGTCTCGGTTACTAATTTGGCCCACCACACATGTAAAACCGCATGTAGATTAGTGAATCTTGGAGCATGTGCCCTGCTCTCAGATTCCATGTGATTTATTTGTTGAATCTGCAAACAAAACAACCCGGGACATTTCTCTTCTACACAAAGTGTATACAGCCACAGTGTGCTGGCTTTTGATGGTGGGGTATACTGTCCTGTGGTTTGAAAAGAATGTGTACTGTGCAGTGTTATTATATTGCTGTTGTAAAAATTTGTAACATGCCATGAAAAGGCATGGAAAAGTCTCTAATTTTACAGTCTTCACACTGGGTAATCAGGCTTAGTTTACATGTATATGACATGTATATTTATTTCTTCAGACCTACTGTTCTTATTTACCTCATTTAAAGGGTGTATAATCATACCAGATGAACCTCCACAGTTCTACACTTCCTCTTGTGGCAGATTTAGATAATTATGACAGTTTTCTTAACGACACTAAATACTCTTGTACAGTTACAAAGTACTGTTGGAACATTATTTTACAGTTGTACACAAGCATACAATATTTCAGTATATCTATATATCAGTGTCAAAATTTGTCTTGTGGTTTGTTGGTACATTTCTTAGTTTCTTTCTTTGCTTTCAGTTTCATTCCTTCAGCTGTCAGTCTTCTTTTTTTCTGTTGATTGTGCCCTACAATTTTTCTCTCTGAACCTTGGTTACCTAAGCAGTCCTCTTTTACTATTGTTTATTTGAGCTCACACAGAGAACTTTCAACATCAAGTTGCTGAACTTGCTTGAGACCTTACTGCAAACACCTTAAATGAGGAGAATGGTATAATCATAGACAGGGTCTTTGCATGTCGAATCTTGCCCTTGAGAACAATGTTTGCGGTTTTGGAACTGTGAGATCATGCTGTGTGATCAAGTGGAGTGCTGGGAATGTAGTGGGAAAACACTTGAGGCATTGTGTAGTCTACTGTTTTTACTGCAGGGCTTCCGAAACAGGCCTCAAACAGATAGGAGCCTATTTGTACTGATAATAAATGTTAATAATCTGATAATAAAGCTATTCTCAGTGCTCTGTTTCCAAATATCAGCATGATTTATTGCAGATTATTAGACATGAAATTGTATATCCTCATTATACAAAGAAAACGATTTTTACTTCCAAGATGCATGAAAGTGTCCAAAGTTAACCTGAATACAATATTTACGTAATGTGCATTTATGTTTTAAAGAAAGCTTTTCTTTTTGGGGACATGGTTTTGCTAAGATTTTAATGGTTTTTACAGCAAACTGTAATGCTTACATACTCTACCACCTTCAGACATAGCCCTGATCAAACACTTAACCAGATAAGATTTGCGCTTAAAGATAATATGCATTCTCTGGCTTTGATCATTTGTGTGAGTACAAAATAAAGACTCTGGAAATGTTATACAGCTGTTTAATGAATATTGAACCATTTTCACATATTTTTTTTCAGAGTGAAACAAGTAATTATTCATTGAACTGGCCAGAGAGGGGCTTTCTTGGACTTAGGGAGTGATGTTTACTCTGGAGAAGAGCCCCTGGATTGATCTAGGATAAGTAACATGTTGTCAGAAAGGACCATGGGGATGGGAAAAGGTCCCAGTGCTAATCTGCCCCAAGCACAGTAAGGAATTTGGCCCTTTTTTGGAGAGCAACCCATGGAGCTCCCACTTAATCCTCTTCATGCAATAGACATCCTGGGCCTGCAGTGTTGTGAAGGCTCAGCTTACATGAGTTCTCAAGAAACTGGCTTAGCATCTTATTAGGTTAGTTAAACTAACTCCACATACATGTTCTGTGGTGGGCGGAAACATTTTTTGTACACAGATCTCCTGGCCTTCTTGAATGGCATGTCAAGCTCCAGAAATAACCTTTGATTAAACAGAATGCATGTATTACAGAGTAATACACATGTCCCTGCATAGACCCTTTCACGCTTTGATTGAATTCCACTCTTGTACATGATGATGATGATGTTAGTGAAAAGTGTAGCTGAAATGAAAAACCATCACAAATTTTAAGGAAATGTAATATTTGCTGCATCTGTATCATAGATCTCTTTCCAAAGATGATTTTCAAAGCAACACTCATTTAGCATCAGTTAGAGCATTTGGAATCCATGAGTTTTCTTCACAGGAAGGGATTAGGAGTGTTTTTAAAGCTGCTGGAGAGAGATATTGTGCCTCAAGGGGTAAGGCACTTTGGAAATGAGGGGCTACCCAAAAGTGGAGTGCATCCTCTCCACCAGTAGGAAAGCAGGAAAACCACAATTAGAGCAAATGTGAAATGTGTGAGCTTATCTCTACATTGTCTATTATTACCTATTATTAAATACAAACTCTGACAACTGGTTAACAAAAAAAACTGAAGAAACTCGCATAAATGTCATGGGCAGAATGCATCCTGACCACATTTCTGACATTTTATCCTTCTTGTGTCTTGGACCAGGGTGATGAATGAGTCAAATTTGCTAGTCTCCACAAGGGAATTCTTTGCTTGTTTTGGACTCGATCCATCTGGGACAGATCAGTAATTATGGTAGTTTTGTGATCCCGGAATGTTGTTTTTATAAGCTCTGGCATTGAAGAAACACAAGTAAAAGGGAGTCCCTGTTTCGAATGACAAGAGAAACAGACAGTTACTGGAGTCATCATTGACTCAGACAGTAAGACTGGATCTTTTTGGAGTGTATTTTTAAAATCTGGGATGCCTAAGTTTGTTTTTAGGTGGAGGCAAAGACCATGGGACAGTTTTTGGGGAAAAAGTGAGATTGTTAAATTACTGGCCTTTTAGGTTCTTGTGTGGGAGGGTTTGAGGTCACTGTTAGAAAAGCATCAGTTTTGGCCTAATGGGTTCTTTAAATGCTCTTGCACTGAGTAAATAGTTTGATTTGTTTGAGGGCTCTTAGTCTGAGCTCTTACTCTTGCTCTGTTAACTACCTCAGTGATTTGCTGCTCAAAGAAAGCCCAAATGTGATTTCAGAACAACAAAGTAGAGACCCCACCAGTAGCAATAAGAACAGGGTTGGATGTTTTGTTAGAAGCGTTAACCTATCTGAGTCCATATCAGCAGCCTTTGTTTATTTTCTTAATTATCTGACCAATTATCCATAGAAAGAGAAACCCCCCACTCCAAAACATTACTGTTTGAAAGACTTCTACAAAAATGCTCTTCAGTAATGACTATTTATAGGAAGTAAGGAAAGAGTTAGAGTAAAGAGTTAAGTCAAATGACTGAAAGTGGCTTTTAACTGCCGATGGGTACAGTAAATTTGTTCCAGGGAGTTGGAGACTTTTAATGTAAACCATGTGTGTGAATGACCAGGTGTTGACATGTGCTCTCAATGAAGAGTATGATGTAATTCTGAAAAAAATACCCAGGAAGAGAGTTAAACAGTGGTTTAGGGGTTAGACGAATGATTCAGAACCACATCTGTTTCCCAGTTTCAGGTGTGTTTCTGTTAAAACAAAGTCCATGACTATGATATTTGGTCTCATGTGGCTCCTCATAGATGAATAGTGATTATCATTCATTCAGAATCTTGATGATTCAGAGAACCGTTTACACATGATAGATCTTGTTCAGCAAAAGGTCATGCACACAGTAAATGCTAATGTTCATTCCTCATGCATTAGAAGAGTTTGTGGTGCTTGCATGTTCACCACTATCTAGATTTCAGCAATTATGATTCCTGTTTTGACATCCACACCAGGGGGACCTGTTCCTGATCCACAGATTTAACAATCATTTTCTCACTGAAATTATGCCATAGAACATGATACAGGCTCACTGCCAGCTAAATGATTAATTATGTATACTTGCCATAGAGGGTGCATGATGTCCATCATTATGTAGATGTAGTGTTAACAGGTTTAACATAGCACCATATTGTTTTAGCTAGTCCTAACTGACAATCTCTAAGGAGGTCCTTAATCATCCTGAGAAGACTTGTCCATCTGTTACATTTTGTTGGGTAATTCCTCATTATAAGCATACAATAGTATGAGTTTTTGATGTGCTGTATAATACAGAGCACATTTACTGCACTAGAAATGGTTTGGTAGTTTTCAAGAATGTGTGCAAATAATTTTTATGCTTGAGTTTTGATATTCAGTAAACTTTCATATATTTTTAAAACATATTTAGGGAGTGATTATAAAACAAACTGATTTTATAGTGGTTGATTCAGATACTGCTGGAGAATGTGACTTGTTATCAACAGTGTTGGGCAAGTTACTTAAAAACTGTAATATGTTATTTATTACTTGTTACTGTCATTTCAAAGTAATTCGTTACATTACAATATTACTGTATTTAAAATATAAGGCATAACACAGAGTAAACATTACACTTCCAATTGCATTACTCTCGCCAAAATAACTGAAAATATGGATTTGGATATATAGCTCATGATGCTCAATCGACTTTCTTTACCAGCTCCACCGTTGTCCGGGGGGTGTTAGATGTTTAATGGGCATCTCTGCCGCATACATCTCGGGCCGACGGCCGTTCTGGACTTTTCGGGTATTTAGAGATGCCCATAACCGGATGACTGTTTAGGCAGCTCAAAATTCCAGCCGGATGTTGGGCGCAGGTCTCAAAAACAGGACATGTCCGGGAAAGAGAGGACGTCACCCTACTCTTCTCTCTGTCTGACTGCAAGAAGTGAAACATTTTGCACGGACGTTTCTCCTCTGCTGATCTTTTGGTGATTTTGCCGAATTTATGTGAAGGAGAAAAAAATTTGTTTCTGGTTTAAAAATGATTTGTTATGCGCATTACTGACATTTGTACCGAGTAAAATATTACCAATTTTTGTTCTGTAATGCCTTACATTACTGCATTACAGCAAAAAGCAATGCATTACAGTAATTAATTACTTGTGTGTAATCCCAACACTGGTTATAAATGACATTCCTTAAAATGCATGTAACTTACTAAAGCTTAGGGTTATTTCCTTGACAAGGCTTGAAGTAGCACAACGCACAGGAAAGCTCTAAATGAATAATTGAAAAAGTGACTAATAAAGAAAAAGTCCAGGACTAAATTCTAAACAGCAGAAATATGATCCACTAGTTATGCTAAAGTTGACACCATGCCTGTTATTTCACAGGTGGGAGCCATTTTTCATGTCCTTGAAGCTTTGTCAATTAATGGTGGTTAAAGAAATTAACCCCATTTAGCTGTGTTTTGTCCTCTCCCTTTAGACCTGTTAGGGCAGGGCTTGAGGATTGTTTGAGGTGAAAGGTCATTCATTCAAGTTGACATCACTTGGACTGGGGAGTGTTTTCTCTTTTCTCTACAAACATGTCAGGTGGACGTGTAAATAGAACATTTGAAGCCAGAGGGAAATATTTGTGGTGTGTATTGTTCCGTTCGGTAAAGAATGGTTAAAGATTGGAAACAGCATTACAATGCATGGTTAGTAGACAGAGACGTCTGTGAGAACCACTGTCTTTGGTATGGTTTGTGCTGGATATCTTTTTTCTGTGTTAATTAACTTGTTATAGAATTAGTCAAAAACTAATTTTGCTCACTATGAATTTCAACTGACACTTTAAAAGGATTAACTATTTATGCCACTGGTAGTTGCAGTTGGCTAAGAGACTGGCAGCTGACTTTCATTCACTAGCTATATAGTATTGGGGCACACCTCATATTTCAGGGTCTGGGCTAGGCCCTTTAATTCCAGTGTAGATCACTCTTAATGCTTCAGCATACCAGGGCATTTTGGAGTATGCCAGCTTTCCAACTTTGTGGACAAAGTTCCAGCATGACTGCACCAGTGCACAAAGCAAGCTCCATAAAAAACAGTGCACAAAGCGAGCTCCCTATCCAGTGCCTTTGGGATGAACTGGAACAGATATTGCGAGCCAGACCTTCTCATCCAAAATCAGTGCCTGACCATAAATGCTCTACCAGCTCACAGAAACTCCAATATCTTGTGGAAAGCCTTCCAAGAAGAGTGGAAGCTATTTAAGCAGCAAAGTGGGTACCCACTCCCTATTAAATGTATTTGAATTAGTGCTGTCAAGCGATTAAAATGTTTGATCTAATTAATTACATGGTGTGGCGATTAATTAATCTAATTAATCG
>JBBMFX010000011.1:11059298-11074600 GCA_037832545.1 Rhabdalestes septentrionalis
CCCACCACACTCCCTCGACGCTTAAAATCTCAGCCAAAGGTTTTGGGAAAAGTTGGCAGCCCTGTACAATGGTCATGACATTTTTATCACTGACTGAAGCAACCTATCAATTAGGTTACAGTATATGACAGTTGTACGTTTTGATACACTTCCTCGTTTCTCAAATAAACCCAGCAACCATTATCATCACTATTTCAGCCCTATTCAGACCCAGATCCCCCCAGCTGCCTCTCCTACATCTATCAGCTCTCTCACACACACTCCGGCCACAGCGCTGAGACTCCGCCCCTCTAGAAGTCTGGATAGAGAGAGCTAAATGCTACGGCGAATTCCAGCCCTCTCCTGCTGCCTGTAGCTCGACCAATACCTCTCCTACACTGCGATTCACCACTGCTAGCCACTTTCTCAATGGGCAAAGTGTTGAAATAAACATGTGTTTGTGCTTCGTGTTCACTCTCTCCTTGCATGGCCACGCAGCTGCACTCAAGATTGAACCGAGAGACGTGTGAGCGTCTTTTTTCCAAAAGGCAAATATTCTCCTTCAGAGTCAAATTCGGCAAAAAGCATCAACAAGACATCACAGGACAACTTTTTATTAGCCGTTTTGGCGTTTTTTTTCTCCAAATCTCCAAAGCTTCCTTGTGCGCTGGGAACTGAACTGGCTCTGTGGCTGCTCACGCAGCAGTGATTTGGGAAGATGGTTTTGAATTGAAGTACTACATATCTGCCAACTAGTGGTAGAGCTTAAAGCATTCATAACATTAAAAATTGATTAATCTAATTAACGTGTTAAATTCCCAGCCCTAATTTGAATGCAATGACATTAAAGTCTCTGTTGGTGTTATGGTCAGGCATCCCTGTATTTTTGTCCATAT
The DNA here is from genome assembly GCA_037832545.1 of Rhabdalestes septentrionalis. NCBI lineage: Eukaryota > Metazoa > Chordata > Actinopteri > Characiformes > Alestidae > Rhabdalestes > Rhabdalestes septentrionalis. The sequence goes on from JBBMFX010000011.1 coordinate 11,060,174, forward strand.
GGAGAAAGTGAAGAAGCAAGTCACAGCTATGGACATATATGTGTGTTATTTATGTGTTTTTCTTTCCTTGTCTTTTACAGATCTCATCAGATCAGGTGACAAAGTGCCAAAAATGCTTTGAGAGAAGATGCACATAAATCATCTACTTTGAAGCAGAAAGCTTTTCAGCTAGAGTCTCACACATGAGGATTATCAGAAATCTCAGTAATTTCACATCAGTACATTCTCAGGAAAGAATTATGTTAAACTGAATACTCAATGAGGAACTTCGATCAAACAAACTGAGGATGATTCTTCAGATAAGGACCCATATGTACTCGTTTTGGCTTCTCCTTTTGCTGGGACTCTTGCACTGGACTCATGGCTCCCTGGTGAAGACCAATTTTGGCCTGCGGGTGAAAAGAGGCCAGTCAGTTTTCTTGCAGGAAGGAGATTTGCAGTTCCATATTCCCAGAGAGAAGGATGCCTGCAAGCTGGAGGTGGTCCTGAATGAACCAATTACACAACGTGTAGGCACACTGTACCCCCAGGTATCTCACAGTCCTCTTTATATAAAACAACATATTGATTTATTTGAGAGACTTGATCAAAGAGGTCCAATCTTATCTACAGGCGGCTGGTGTGGCTGCAGTGTTTCATTCTAACCAAGCATAAACCTCCTATAATCTACTTCGTTTAATCAGTTCTCTGTCTTCAAACAATTGATAATCAGATGTGCTGTTGCTTGGTTGAAAAAGAAACTTGCAACTGCACCAGGGCTTTCAGAATAAGACTAGACACCACTCACTTTGTCACTTTTGGTATTACTTAGGACATTTTGAGTCACTTGTTTATTAAAAACATGTTATAAATAATGGATGAATAGAAAACAACTTCTTAGAGTACGAAAAAAAACCTCAGCATAATTTTTTTAAATCTCAAAATAAAAGCTATATGTTCTCACTTCTCATGAAGTCAATATAACACCATCTAAATGTGCCTGCCACAAACGTTTTGAAGAAAACAAACACCTTTTACTGCATGACAGGTAAGTAAATGAAACTTCTTCCGGTGTGCTGTAACTGGACTTATTGCGTACATAAATACACAAACCACCTGTTTTGGAAGCTGGTAATTGTGACCCTGTGTAGAAACAGCTGCACTTGAAGACTCGTAAGATTGTTTTGCAGTTCTCATGGTTCTGGCTGCCCTCTACTTTCTTTTTCAAGGTCTTTGGTGCAACTGAAGAACCTTTGGAATCAGATAGATCAGATGTCAGACTCTCACTGAATCAGAGTTTTCATTCTGCTGATCCAGTGTTAATGATCACATTGTGTGTCCAATGGGCTTCTGATGGTGATAGAAACCACAGTATCAAGCGACAACTCAATCAGATTTGAGTGGATTGCCATTCAGAGGGATAACCATCTAATTAGTGCTACCTTCAGTCCTACACATTGAACCTAAAAGAGAATGAGAATGTGATGACAGAAAAATGCTGACTCGTAAAGTGATATCTCTGCACATAAGCACTAGTTTATATAAGCCTCAGTGATGTTTGGATCTTTTTTCTCATTACAGTAGTGTAGAGTAATTGTGATGTACAAACAAATTTGCATAATGCAGGTAAAGCTTATGTTACTGTGAGAGAACATTCTATTGCAGGCCATTATTTTGGTTTACAGGTACTTTATGTCCTGGTTACACTGAACTGCTGTTTAATTGACTGTCAATCGTTTTTGTTTAATCATGATTTCTTTGGTTGAAATAGCTTAATTTGTAAACAGGATGTAGAAGCCACAGCATTTTTTTCTTTTACCGCTATAATCAGTGTGTTTGCAATTATTTCCATGAAGTGACCACAGGAATGGAATCCACAGGCGTACATAAAAATCAGCTTATACTCTTAGCGTGTTGGAGTTGTTATTGTTTGCTTGTAATCCTTCATATTTTGTCTGGGGCCTGTTTAAATAACGATGTACAGATTTTAACAGTGTTGTAATTGTTTCTTTATGTTTTTCTCTATCATCATGTGGCAAAAGCAGCTGAACATGTGGCGTACCACCACAATCTATCACAATACAGAAAGGACTGCTATTGTCCTTTCATGTTTTAGTATTATGGGCCTCAGCAGACTTAACAGATTTCCTTTGGTGTTTTCTTTTAATTTGTTTCTCATGCAGAGACTTTCTTATGAGTTTCCTAACTGCTGTTTCTTTTGTCAGGTTTTTGACTGCCACTACTTGGTTGATGAGGTTAAATATACTCATAATGGCTGTCCCATTTTAAAAGAAGATACAGTCAAACTTCGACTGTACAGGTACTGGTTATATTGCAGATTTATTATACACATATGACACAAAAGCATAGATGTCTTCATTCTTAGCCAGTTCATTGTTATAAGCTTACATTATTTTTTGCGTTAAGGTTCACAGAAACAGAGACATACAGTGAAGTGTTCTCACTCCATGTTGAGGTAATGGAACCTGACTGTAATGCTATAAAGCTGGGACCACAAACGCTGCAGGTTCCAGAATTCTATGGCCTTTCCAACGTACTGGATGGTAATGTGGTGTCCTTCCATTATGAGCATCGATCCAACATAGAATGTACAATCAGGGTGATGACACCAGAGTCTCATTTACCTGGACATGGCCAGCTGGTGACTGGGGAGCCTGACAAGCTTGAGGGGCCAAGAGGAGATGAACCTGACAGCTTTGTGTCTATCCGACAACAATTGGGTTTGGCACCATTCAAAAATCGAATTTTCATCATATTTGTAGTGTATTAGTGGCATTGCACAGCATTTTTAATTATAAATATTTCAAGAACTGGGTGCTTTAAAGGGGAATTCCACTCATTTAAAAACAGCTGTAATTCAATGAGGTCATTTAATCATTCAGAATAGTTTGATGACAAAAAATGTATTGTATAAAACACTACTCAGACCTCTTTATAGTAGATGTGATTTAAACTCAGGGTTATATTATCCGCATAATATTTATAGTCATTTTATTAACAAGCCGAAACATCCAGCAAGTTAACATCTGCCTTCTGAGTTTTATATGTGGTGTTGATAGTAAAATAGTGATGGAGGTTTTCTGTACTCTTCTGCAAACTATATGTACCTCTCTGCCATGAATGGAGTAAAAAAAACGTCCCAAACTATCCCAAAACAGTGTCATATTTCATGCAATAACTTTTGGTGAGGTAGCATATAGGAGCCTGCTATCAGGCGTTTTCATGAAGCCATCACGATATACAATCTATTAAAAAACGTTACGCTTTAGGCCTTTTTTCTGTGCTAAGACAACGCTTCTATTTTTTTTTTGCTAGGACAATGCTTCACTACCCTATGTGTTTTAATCTGCACTGCGTAATACTGACAGTGCACTGTGTAACACTGACGGAAAGTAGGAGAGAAATAATGATCGTTTTTGTTTGCTAAGGCTAAACAGGTTGTAATGCCATGAGACGGGAAAAATCCCTTACCCTAAACCCTTACCCTAAAACTAACCTTAACACTCACCAGCTAGCGCTGATACTGGCAGTGTTATGCATGGCTCATTAAAATACATAGGGCAGTGAACCATTGTCCTAGCATGAAAAAAGGCCTAAAATATGATCACACAACATAATTGAATAGATTTTATGTCATAATGGCTACATGAAAGGCATAAGATCAGGCTGCATGTAGAGGCATTAGATGTCTGGTTCCTATCACTACCACTGTGGACAGTTTCTCTAAAATGGAACACACGGAATTATAGTGTTTACATCTGGATCATTTTCATATAAAACTGGAAAAGAGTTGCATTATATCTAAAAATAATTTCCATCCAATTTTGATTTACAGCTACATAAGTGACCTTCACACACACTTTTCAGTGCCACACAATAAGTAATTCACTATAATCCGCCATCATTAGAGAAAGAAAAAGTAATTGTGATACTAGCGAATAATACATTTTTTATGTTAAATGGGGCTTTTATTACACATAATGCACATAATTAATTTAGCATTTGTTCAACAGATGTTATATGTTTTTGATATTGTTAGGAAGCAATATTGTTCTTTTATAACTTTTCCATAACTTTTAGATAATAAGGCCAGAGCCAGATGCAAGAATGAAGCTTGTTTGAAAGGACTAAAACTCGTGAAGATCACAAAAGTATCCTGTGAGGAATTCTTAATGCTGGGGATTCGCTATCAGCATATTTCTCCTCCTTCACCTGACATTGATTACATTGCAATCAGACTGGACCTCACAGACACCAGGAGCAGAAGCATAATTCAGGTAAATATGACATTAGCATGGCCCTGCATTCACATTGGAGAGAAGTTACTGTCAAATATAAAAGCAATGTTCCCCTGGTTCAAGGTGTTATCTCAGAATACACATATTCGAGAGCCGATATTTGACAATGTGTGTTATAATCCTCTGCATCGCTTTTACACCCAGACAGAGCAAGCCTGGATTCCTGTGACGATTAAAGATGCTGTCTCCAACCAGCCCCCCAGAGCTGCCTTCATGTCCATGTTCATCTTAGAGGTGGATCAGTTCATCCTGACTCCAATCTCCACAGCCACTCTGGATGCAGTAGATGCTGAGACCCCTAAGAACAGGCTGGTGTTCAACATAACCAACCCCCCGAGTGAGGGCTTCATCACACATTTGTCTGACCACACCAAGCCTATTTCATCCTTCACCTGGACAGACCTCAATGACATGCTCATCTGCTTCCAGCCCCCCAATTCCAGCCACACTCTTCGCAGGAACTATGAGGTACCAAATCTACACTAAATCACTTCCTTAAGTCTGGAGGCAATTCAGCAGGCATTTGCTGGTCTCCAGATCGAACTGATAAGTATTGCCGTGTTAGAAAATCATGGGTTCGAATCCCAACACTGCTATGTCATCACTGGAACCCTTGAATAAGGCACCATTCCCACACACTTCCTCGGGCACTGAGTGAATGGTTAAATACAGAGGAAGAATTTTGTGCTGTTCAGACAGTGTGCTGTGGTTCAGGTTTGAAAGAGTGGTGAGTTTCAATTTAGTTCTACATGTATAGAATTGATCATTCAAATGTACAAAACATATCAAGTAGTGCATTGTTAAAGGCTGATATTTGCACTGGAAACATCCACACATGGAAACTGATGCTGGTGATTCTTCTAAGCTGATCCAATATACATCCTCCTACTCTGTTTTTTTTTTTAAGTAAAGCAAAAAAAGTAAACAGAAGTCTTGCCACCCAAAACCACTTCAATGCTTGTCAGGTTTATACACTGATCAGCCATACCATTAACACATCAAAACTAGCTGATATTCTATTCGGAATAGGTGCCTCTCCAGACCTCTGAGGTTGTGTTGTGATATCTGGCACCAAGACGTTAATAGATGAGTCAAGTTCCCACAGATGCTTAACTGGATTGATATTTGGGGAATTTGTATGTCAAAACAACAATTTTATTGTGTTCCTTTGGAAATGCTGTGACCCAGTTACTTAGTCATCACAATTTGGTCCTTTTCAAAGACAGTCAGATCAGAGACTTTAAGAACTGACTGTTCACATGCTCTCTTAATAAATATCACCACTTGACAGGTGGAATGAGATGATCAACGTTAACCTCTTCATCTGTCAGTGGTTATTGCTGATTGGTGCATTAGATCTTCTGCTTCTGCCAACACCAAAATGGCATCACCCATCCAAGTTAAAAGCGTGTTTCAGCCGGGAATGCTTTTTAAATGAGACAAAACACAAAACCAATCAGGACAGAGCTTTATAGAACAGAGATTTATAACTGAAATCACAGTGAAAATATGTTCTAAGAGAAAAAAATGCTTGGAAAATGTTACACTATAAAATGAAACACTATAATTAGGAACATAGAGTTCTCCAAGAAAATGTAAGATATGTGCCATTCAGTGAAGTCTGTGTAGGACCATAGGTTTGTGAACATGGTCTTTAGCCAGAAATCCAATAAAATTTCTCTTAAACATGACAGATATCCTGGAATAATTTCTTGAAATGTCCTTATCATATAGTGTAACTGTAATAATGTGACTGTAAATATTGGTTGAGCGTATCTGAGCCTTCATCTTGTATTCTACTAGGTGGAGTTTGAAGTCCACGATTTCTACTTTGAGAAAAGCCAGTCTGTGTTGGTTCATCTGTCGATCAGGACAGCAGACACCAATGCTCCGAGAGTATCGTGGAACATGGGTATGGACTCTATCCTGGTTAGAAACAAGTTGCTATAGTTGCTGACAGTTTCAATATTTGTCTAGACGATTGGATGCTGATTACCCTTATGACGGGATGTTTGCAGGTCTCAGTCTTCTGGAAGGTCAGTCACGTCCCATCACTTGGGAGCAGCTCCAGATTGTGGACAATGATGATCTAAAGGCTGTGAGAATCATCACAGTGGACGGCTTACAGCACGGGAGACTGACTGTCAGGGGTGATTTATCTACTTCAACTAATTAAACTATTATCCCAATTACGAAAACAAAACCTTTTTATATTTCCCTGGTGGTTCATTTTATCTGGTTGATTTCAGGTGGGAAAGGATTCATGTTCACTGTAAGTGACATCAAGGCCGGAGTGGTGCGCTATCATCATGATGACAGCGATACCACCAAAGACTTTGTGATCTTTCGAATCATAGATGGCCGCCACCAGACCAGACACAAGTTCCCCATCAACATCCTGCCTAAGGATGATAGCCCACCCTTCCTCATCACCAATATGGTCCTGGAACTCTCTGAGGGGCAAACAGCTCTCCTCAGAGGGTCAATCCTGCAGGCCTCAGATATGGACTCCAGTGATGATTACATTATGTTCAATGTCACCAGACATCCTCAAGCAGGGGAGATCATGAAGATGCCAGGTCCAGGAATCACAGGTGAGAGGGTTGGTGGTAGCTCAGTGGGTAGAGTATCATAGAGAAATTCATAGAGCATCATGCAGTAGAGCATCACAGAAAGAATCATACAGCATCATACTTTAAATTATCATAGATAGAATTAGTGATCGACCGATATTGATTTTATATTACTGATACCGATACCAATTATTTACATGTTTATGTGCCCGATAAACGATATTCAGAATTGATATTTATTTACTATTATACTTCTGTTTTTGACACAATTATTACACCAGCACTCAACTGAAAAAATATTTATTTATAATAATCACTCCCCTCCTTTCATACAAATCAAAACTAGGGGTCTGAAAAAAATACTTTTTTTTTTTTAAAGGGCACTGTTATTAAAGTCTTCAATGGTGCATAAACCACATATCAGTTATTTATGTAACACATCTAATGTGAACATTAATAGATGTTATGTTTAATGAAGTTTACTAAATATAGGAAAGTAAGTAAGTATACTTTACCTTTGCATGCAGTTTCCCCTCAGATGTCTGCTGCAATGGCGATCATTCGCGTAATTCTCAAAACGCCCACCAGATGGCGATGTTTATTGGTAAACCCGATATTACAATACCGATGACCGATTATGGTTTAAATACCGTAGAGCATCGAAGAGAGAATCAGACAGCATCATACCGTAGAGCATCAGAGAGAGAAACCTTGGAACAAAATGTCATGGGTTTGAATCCTACTTTTAGCAAACTACCACTGGGTCCCTATATTTTCTTTGAACTTCATATCTGTTTCATATTTTCTTTGCAGGCTACCCTGTAACACGTTTTCTTCAGAAGGATCTCTTCCATTCGATCATCTATTACAGGCATTTTGGCACTGAAGTATTTGACGACTCTTTTGAGGTGGTGTTGTCTGACTTCCATGATCCTCCTAATCTCTCAGACCCTCAGGTATAATGCAGTGATGATTCTATTTATATAATATGTGTCAATCGGAATATTTTTGCATAGTTTAACATGTGCTATGATCTTTCACTTGAGATTTCAGACCCTGCTCAGAATATTTATCTTTTGATTTTTTGCAGATCATTGTGGTTCAAATTCAGCCTGTCCCAGATCAGCCACCTAAAGAGGCACCAGGAGCAACACGATACCTAATAGTCAAAGAGACAGATGTGGTGTATCTGACCAAGCAACAGTTGCACTTTATTGACTTGGAGTCACCTGACTGTGAGCTTACCTACACTGTAACCACTCCACCTTTCTACAGCACCACCTATGGGTAGGTGGTAATATAGTTTAATCTTTGTGTAATCCACGTTTGCGCTGTGGATACCACATACGTCACTCACTATGGGCGTAACAATTATGATGTTTGTGATTGACACAGTTCATGTTTCACATTGAATGTCATTTCCTGCCATGTCGCTCTTTCACTAATCTGAATCTAAATCTAAAATCTACATTTTATAAAAATTATTTTTCACCACAAATAATATATTTACATAAATAATCACTGAATATACTTCTGATTATCAGTAGCAGCTATAAAGTATCAAATTTAGTGCTTTTTACAATGTTAAAAAATTTGTATTGATCAGAATTAATTTCAAGTTATTGTCGGTTCGGCCCTCCAAAACAGTTCAGATTTTTCATATGGCCCTCTGTTGACAATAATTGCCCAATCCTGAAATAGAGCATAGTATCTTTAATGTTATGTAAAAGAAGATTTTAGTCTACATTTAGTCTACATTTTTGCATAGAAATTATGGTGGCATACTTTTATTTTCTAAATTTGTCCATATGCTTCTGTTTGTTAGAGGTACTGATGCAGGGAGGCTGTTCCTGGTAGACAGCATCCCAAAATTTCAAAAGGATCCCAATGCCCCAGTGCTCAGACTGTTCACACAGGTAAAATAATTTGAATTTTGTGTTTTCTGTTAGTTGTGGTTAATGTTTAACACCCTGTTTTTAACTACCTAGCATGCTGTCAACTATATGAAGGTGGCCTACATGCCTCCTATCCATGACATCGGGCCTTACCCGCAACACGTTCAGTTTGTCCTGTCCGTGACCAGCCAGGAAGGCCGCACCACCACTGGAATCTGTTTCAACATAACCCTGCTTCCGGTAGACAATCAGAGACCAGAGGTAACCCATAATCACCTCTTCATTATGAAGTGAATCACCTCTTCAGTGCCTTGGTTATGATGGTATTTTAACCCTTGGGTAATTGTATTTAATGTTTAATTAAATAAATTAAATAAGCTGGTTAATAAATACATTTTTGTAGGTGTTATCTGTAACGAGCTACTTACATTGTATTTATTACCCATCATACAATATGTACCTTATTGATCATAACATAAAAAAAATGATTTATTCAAAAGAAAAAAAAACCTGATGTTGCCATTCAAGTCTAGAGCTATTAGCAGTGTAGTCTAGTCTTACATTGTCTTAATTATTCCAGGTATTGTGGCATAATGCAAATACAACATGTAAATAAACTTGTGATCGAATGCAATCCCAGTATTTGTGTCCATAGAGAGTATATCTCTTTTAAAGCATACAAAATTAACATTTATATGAACAAATGGTCATAGTAATGCTGATGTCTCTCAGGTACATGTGAACCAGCTGACGGTGGATGAGGGGGGAGAATGCTGGATAAGTGTGGACCACTTGCGCCTGACTGATGTGGACTCTCTGGAGGATTCTCTGCAAGTGGAGTTGAAGAGAAGACCTCAGCATGGAGATGTATATCTGGATGGAGCTCCCTTGAGTCAGGGCCAGACCTTCACTGTTAGGGACCTGAAAAACCTAAAAGTTAGGTCAGATATGGAAACATTTAATTTTCATTCTTTAATTAACACTGTTTTAATTTACTATGCACTAGCTAAGTGAAATTTTCCTCCTTTGGTCAGACATTCTACCAAGCTGAAACAATATTGCACTAGTTTAACATTCTTTGGTATGATGACTGTTCTGCATTCACCTCCACAGATATTACCACGATAGCTCAGAGACAGAACAAGATGACATTGAGTGCATAGCCACCGACGGGCTGAATTCAGTTGCTTTTGTTTTGCCTGTCAAGGTAACAGAGTTTCCTAAATTTAAAAACCAAATAAAAGAATCTGAACCTCTTTATATTGTCACAGATGTAGTTCGGTCTGACTTTGTCCATGAATTGACAGGTTACTTTGGTCAATGATGAGGTGCCGGTGATGATGCCAGACTTGAAGCCGATGGTGGAGTGTGCAGAGGGACAGGAAGTTGTGATCACTGCAGAGTATATCTTTGCAACAGATGCTGACACTGATGACGGCGGACTGACCTACATGATTGCCCGTCAGCCTTATTATGGTGTGGTGCTAAGGAATGGTAAAATAGTAGACAGATTCATTCAGGAGGACATAAAATCTGGAATCATCACCTACAAACATACAGGTACCAAAGCTGAATCTTTTTTCTTTGGACTACATTTTGACCTTTAATCATCTCAGTAATGAAAGTGGTTCTAATCAGTTCCACCAGTAGATCCATTTGTGAATTTATTTTGGATTAATTGTGGCAAAATGTATATTATTAAACTTTTAAGGTCAAGAGATTGGATTGCTCCCTCGTCATGACACCATCACATTTGTGGTTTCTGATGGACAGACAGATCCAATTCCTGTTTGCTGCTATGAGAGAACTCAAATTTTTAACAGACCAAAAACACGCCTAGAGGACAGCCTGCCAGTCTACGACCTCAATGTAACTGTTTATCCTGTGGACAACCAGCCACCATCCATTACTATTGGTAATCTTTCCATTCTTCCGATACATTTTTTCATTCAATTATTTGATTGTTCATGGGAAAAAATCTCATTTTAGATTTAATGTGATGCACTTGCATATATCAATTGGTATCACCAGGGGCGTCGGAAGCATTTTTTAAGTTAGGGGAACATATGGGGGCAGGGTTTTTGCGTGGGGGCGGGGTTTGTGCATGGGGGGTGGGGTTTGGGTGGGGGCGGAGTTGCTGCGTGCATGCAAATCTTGTTCTGGGCAGACAGGCAGCTCAGATTTCCAGTGGTGTGTGTTCTTCTATCGGTTTAGTGGAGTGGATTCTTTCGGTGAAGGATTCAAGATTCCTCCACGCTGGTGAACTCACTATTTATGTTAAATGTGGAGGGGTCCACACGAATAATTGTGAAATGTGAAGGGGACACGTCCCCCTCTAGTTGAATGGCGACGACGCCCATGGGTTTCACTGTCACATATTGCTATAATGATCATACTAAATTCTGTCTGCTTGGTGGTAATTTACAAGAATAAAATGTCCATACTAACTTTAAATACCTACTACTACTGCTACAAATTAAAATATACAGCCATGAACACTATGAATTTTTTTGTCATTGGGGTTCCCCAAAAATCCCTGGCCTAATATAATCCCAGGTTCTTAATCCTCAAGCCTAATATAAATTATTCATTTAACTCTGGGAATTATTTAGTAACTAATGTTTAAATTATGTCTTAATGGATGTCAAAAACTGAAGCAAGGACTCACATACTGGCCCTTAGAGTTTAACCAGTTAGACAGGGAAAACTCACTAAAACTGGCAGTAGACAAATGATTTAAAAATCAGATAAAAGATACAAACAACAACAAGGCATGAGCAAATTACACATATCTATTGTGGATAGTTTTAAGTGTTGCAAGAACCACACCATTCTCATGATTTTCTCCACAGGTGCAATGTTTGGTGTTGATGAAGGTGGTTCTGCCACTATTACTGTGGCCCATTTAAGAGCTTCTGACCAGGACACTCTTGTGGAGGACTTGCAGCTCAGTCTGATCTTTCCACCACAGTTTGGCTACGTAGAGAACATCTTGCCCAGTCCAGGGTTTGAGAAGAGTAACATGGGCATCAGTATTGGTCAGTGGTCTGACAGCAAATGTGTAGTTATTTGACTGCACACAACTCTCTAGCTGGCTGAATATTAAATGACTTAAATACTGCACATTATATTAAATTGTGCACAGCACAATACCTTCAGTATTCAAATCTGGTATTACATTGGTAAGAGATACATTTGGGATTCAGCCAGCTTGAATTTGATGGTAAAAGCCATATGTTTTTAACTTATATAGTCAGGGGTTGACATATTTCTTTTTGCTCTAGTACTCTAATGAGTACCTACATGAATTAGTGCGCACCGAAATGAAAAGATTTTCCGCCTAATCATGGGCACGGGAACCATTAAAGCATTTTTATATTTTATTTTATATTCATTCATGGTTTTTATGTTCCAAGAGCACCCACAAATTGTGGAAAAATGTGATATTGTGATGTGGTAAAACAACACATAAAAATCCCTATTTTTATGGTCTAAATGATAAATATTCCCCCAGGTGTGCTTCCTAAACATTTTAATTTAATTTTAAACTCCAGCAGTGCTAGAATGTAAATACTGATGTTACTCCTGTAAAGTCTATACTGTAATTCATGCATGTGCCATTTCTTCTGTGTGCGCTGTTGTTTTCTTTGTTATAAGCAGGTAAATATATTAAGAAATTAGTTTAATTTACAGTAAAAAAAAATACAGGGCTTTAAGATAAACAAAAACCCCCCCCATGAAAACACATGAGCTCCATGCATGAAGCTATTCTGATGAGGGAATGCAGGATTGTGTCTGCCAGAGACACATCACAGGGCAGCTGCCCATATACGGATGCTTTGCAATGTCTCAACAGTACTAAACAATTTATACAGTTTTAGTTTGTATGGAAATGTAGCTGAATTTAAGTTAATATTTATGCTACAAAATGTAAAAATATTTTGTTTTTTTTAATAACACGAAAAAAGAGCATAAAAAAGTGCAGGGGATATTTGGGGTTTCCAAGATTATTAGTTACGGTTCTATGAAAAAATAAATTATGGCTAAAACATTTAGACTACCATATAGTACACACTTTGAATTATTTAAAACGTAACTAAACGTAATTATTATTTTTCTTTTTAAGAATTTCCTCACTTGAATTAGAGATCCAGTATGAAGTTACTCAGATTATGTACGCTTTTGTACCGCTAGGACTGGAAACTGCCGCTCCTTTTACAGTTGCCGCTCCACACATGCGTACTTGCTTGCCATATATGTCAACCCCTGTATATACATGTAAGTGCTGTATAAGGTGATTATGGGACCAGTGATAAAGATTTCATTTAAATAAATAAGTTATTTATTTATTTATTTAATTAAAATGCAAGGTATCAATCACTTATAAACACTGTTGGATTTGACATGTTTTGTTTTTCAGCCTCTTTTTCCTATAGGGATGTACTGAATGGACACATCAACTATGTGCAGTCAAGACACCAAAGAATTGAACCCACTGCTGACCAGTTCACACTATGTGTCTCTGATGGGAAACACCAGTCTTCTGCAGTCCCCTTTTACATCATCATCCATCCAACTAATGATGAAACACCAGACTTCTTAGCCAGAAACTTTACAGTGAGTTAAATACTGATGCTAGATGCATAAAAAGAAAATGTTAAATGAAGTATGTTGCACTCTATGCTGAGCCCTGTGCCAGAAAAAATGTTAACATGGAGGTCTGTTTTACAGGTCCGAGAGGGGGATATGAAGGAGTTGGATACATCTATTATTAATGCGGTGGATCTGGATGTTCCCAGAGATCGTTTAACCTTCAACATCATTGAACAGCCTCAGCATGGTGTTATAATGGGCAGACTTCATGGTAATGAAGTGGCTCATTATAAAAGATCCACCCAGAAGCATGGGACTGAGATCCATGTACAAGATTTCAGCTTGGAAGATCTCAGAAATGGTACTGTATCATGATGGCAAACATAAACAAAATATTTTGTATTACACTAGATATTGTGGCTGTACTTCAATTTGTATTCTATTTCCTCATCCCCTGTAGCCCACAATAATCCTTAAGAATTTAGTCAGTTCTGCCTACATGAGTGAAAGCTGCAATCTTTAAATATGATTTTGTAAGTATTATGGACATTGTCTATAAAAGCGTTTCTCAAAATTATTTGTCCTGGGGACCAGTCTTGTCAGGCTTTTGGGATGCATGGCCCTGAATAAACGACTTCACAACAAACCCCCGCCCAAGAGTGCATCCGCTTAGATAGATAACTAGAGACAGATAGTATTACTATTCTTAAAGTTATTCTTCTTTTTCTTCTTCTTTATATTCTTCTTCTTCTTCTTCTTCTTCTTCTTTATAATTATTATTATGATTATTATTATTATTACACCACGACCACCACTGTTATTATTACATTTATTGTTAGTATTATTGTGTTTTATGCTTATGTAAGAACAATATTAAACATGAACAAGAGTGCCTTGGTTAAATTTAGTATTAATAAATTAATATATTATTGCCAAGTAATATATATATATATATATATATATATATGGTAATAAGGCTGTTGTTGTTGTTATAATGATAATAATAATAATAATAATAATAATAATAATAATAATAATAATAAGAAGAAGAAGAAGAAGAAGAAGAAG
>JBBMFX010000011.1:11101202-11114816 GCA_037832545.1 Rhabdalestes septentrionalis
GCCCCCTCCTCCTCCTCCCGGTGTGCCCGCGCTGTTTTACTGCAGTCTCGCGCAGCGGCCGCGAGTCGACTCCCACGGCACCTTCCGCAACAGGGAGGAGTCGATTCACTGAAGGGTGGTGCTCGGTTCAGAGTCAGTGGAGAAACAGTGATGTAACTCTGATTCAGTTACGGAACCGATTCTTTTTTAAATGAATCAAATCTTAGGATTCAACAATCAATAATCACGTTAAACTTTTACTCTCATAAGTAACGAGGTAATTGAGGCACTCCAATTAAGAACATATAACAATTGACCTTTGTTGAGTAATTAGTGTAATAATAACAATAATAATAATAGTAGCAATAACCACAAACAACAATATTTACATAAACCATACCAATACCAACAAAAATAATAAATACATTACTGCATTATTATTATTGTTGTTGAATATTACTCTCATTACGTTATCATCTGCTATTTTATTGCATTAACACTAAGCCACTTTCATAAGTCAGTCTGGCCTGCTGATCTGCCCGTACAGCACACATATCTAAATCTTTACATTCAACAAGGTCAGTGTTACACTAATGTTACACGAATGTTCCTGTCATTATGTTGCCCTACTGTTTATTGTCTCTTTATTATCTTTTATTCTGTCTTGATGCCCTTAGCATACTTATCACATAATAATTTTACCTCAGGATAAATAAAGCTCAATCTTATCTTTAGTATTTTTATTATCAGACAGCTATCTACATTATAAGGTCATCATGCTCAAGTAATCTGTGAAAACATGCAATATCCATCGCCAAAATCAACTTATAGGAAAACACTGTATGAGATATTTGACAGTAATTGAAATATCTGATTCTGCTCACTAATGGAGGTGGGTCCCTGAAACACAAGCCACCAACAGAAAAAAAAACTAAATCAGCTATGGTCATAGAGTGTACATGAATGTATATATCCTTTACATGTTACGGTGTTGTTTTATTTCAGGTCTGTGCCAGTATTATGTAAGTCTTCAGGGTGTAACATGGACCTGCTCCTGGTCCACAGCACTTCAGGGATTCTGTTTTGTTTTCAACACACCTCTGATTGAGTTCCTCACCTGAACACAGAGCCCTTCGTGAGCAGATCGGGAACACAGGATTAAGAAACACTGATGTAAGCATTTAAAAATTCTGCATCCAGTCAGACCTGGTAAGTGGTTTGGTGAGTCATTGTAAAGAACTGATTCAAAAGATTTGTTCACAATGGGACATTGTTAATGGGAAATTGCCTTAAAAAGAGCTTTCATGCTTGACCAGATTTTTATGCTTTTTTTCTTCCCACAGTGTGTGCTGCTGTGTTGTTAAAAATGATGTAAGCTGGAGGGTGATGGAGGCTGCAGCTCACTAGAATGTGATGCAAGGCCACTGTTATCCGAACACCATCTGTCTAATCCTGTTACATAAAAAGATGGAGGGGGAAAAAAAACAATTAGTACTTCAACTCTTCACGGTAATTTTCAACGGTTAGTTTGACATGAAATTAAATCACAATTTATGGAAAATTAATCATGTAATATAAGACACATATAAGCCTGCATATATCAAATATACACTATAAGGGCACACGCATAGGGATGAATGACCATGACCTCAACATGGGCTTTAATGACGTTGCATTCTAATACATAGACATAATATGTAGTTGTTCACCTTTTGCAGCTATAACAGCTTCCACTCTTCTTGGAGGGCTTTCCACAAAATTTCTGTAGGAATTTCTGCCGATTAATCCTGTAGAGCATTTATGAGTTCAGGCACTGATGATGGGTGGGAAGTCCTGGCTCACAATATCTGTTCCAGATCATCCCAAAGGTGTTGAATGGGGTTGAGGTTAGGGCTCTGTGTGGACCTGTCAAGTTCTCCCACTCTTAACTCATCCAGCCATGACTTTATGGAGCTTGTTGACTGTGTTTTTATGCCCAATGTGCTTTTCCTGATCTGGGGATGCATAATGTAATGGGTTGCACTGGCAAATCATTTGCATTGAAGACTGCCTTAAAATGCATGAAAAAATTAATGAGCTTCTTTTATGGAAAAATGTGGCCCAAAATGAGTTAATCAGTCAGTCCTCTCATGTCTCTTATCTAGGGACCTCCTTTAAGATGCCACATAAATAGCTCCAGTCCCTGTTCATGCTTTGTTGTGTTCAATAATGAACTGCATCGATTTAGTTTATGCCATTTTTAGATCAAAGGTGCTAATATTAAGTGCAATATGATACAGTATAAACAGCTATAATGAAAAATATAGTAAAGACCATTTCCAGGTTCTGGAATTCATTAAATTGCCTCCATATACTGGCTGACTTTAACAAAATGCTCTCCAGAGTAATGATTTTCACACCAGGCCAAGTGTCCCCATCAGTCATTTATGTGCAGGCTTGCTGAGTCCAAGCAGTTTAATTGTAAAAAGTAATCAGACAAAGTAATCAAGTGTGTGCAGTGAGAGGCTGCAGTGTATTTGAATGGAGCAGGCCTTTCCCCAGGAAGTACTTGAGAAGTCTATTGAAGACACAATGCATTTTCCCTCTGCAGACACAGTCTCAGCGGGAAATATAATGTTTCCTCTCCTGGTATTCAGCATGTTTTGTGCATTTTGCTAATCTGATTGGTCATTCAGATGAATATTTATATATTTATTGATTTAGTTATTAACCTCTACAGTCACATGTGAACAAACCACAGCATAATATGAACAACGTAAAATTCTTTCTCTGCATGTAACCCATTCACCATATGAAGCAGCAGGCTGCCGCCAACAAGGGGCGCTTGGGGAGCTGTGTGTAGGACGGCAACTTGCTGAGGGGTACCTCAGTGGTGACACTAGCATTTGGGAATACAAGGGAAATATATAATAGCTGGATGTCAGCATGTCATTAACTCTATTTAATCCATTATTCCAAGCCTGGTCAGAAATTTCCATCCTAAGTTCAGATTCCCATGCAGTAGGAACTGTATTAAGTGTTGTGGTTTTCCATAAATAGTAGAAATTAAGCCTTTGGGCTTGACTGGAATCTCCAAATTGGAGTCTTTTACAGATCTTGGTGGTAGGTTGAGGAAGTGAGGGCACCGTGTTCTAAGTGGCATACCTGAAGGTAATAAAATAGATTGGTGTATGGTCTTTAAAATGGCTTAAACGTCCTTTAATATAAAGATCAGCTTCATTTTTAAGTATGTCTGCGATTACAAATGTGATCTATGATGATGTGTGTGGATGTTTGCAATTATTTGGAAATCTTTCTTAAGTCGAGTAGGTGTTGCCTTATCTGAAAGGTAAATTTATGTCATGGTTTTGATGCAATTCTCTGGGTGAGAGGTGTACCAGCCCTTCTGAACTAGTGAACTACTGAATATGCAGGTTTTGCCTCTACTCTCTGTAGACTCAATGTACCCAGGAAGTCATTGTAATATCAAAACCTCATAATAATTTCCTTTCTCTGCACCATATGTTGTTCTAACTAACAACTTATTTATTTCCTTTGGATTTTGTTCTTATAGTTGTTCCTGGTGGAGTAAAGACAAATGGGAGGATGACTAAGATAACTCAGTGCTGGCTGTTTCATTTATTAGAGCAACTGATGCTGATTCTGAACTCTGATCAGTACGTCTGGTCTTGCAGTGGGTCTCTGATCTAAGGATGACACTGAATAAGTGTTCAAAAGTAAAAATATACATTTCACCAATATTTGGTTATTTGGGGGTAGCACACACATATAATGATTTCGAAAGAGCACATGGAAAGGAGAGGGGTTTACAAGAGTTTAGAACTTTTCATCTAAATACCGGCCCAATTTTCTGGCATTTACCCACGTTACATTAACTCTGGAACATTGTCAAGTGGTGACGGTGATGTATTTGGCTTGCATGTTTGCTGTATCCGTGGCAGCGAAGCTTCCACTGATACTGTTAGAGCAGAGGAGCAGGCTCTGACATTTAGGATAAGATACAAATAATTTTTTCCATTGACGCATCATTAAAACTGGGAGACACTTTATTAAAGCTTTCCTTTTTGGAGACAGATTGTTGTTTTGTTCTCTAATCAAATCTAAAACTTGGTTAGTCTTGACTTTTCCCTGACAGCTAATACCAGCTATATCAGTTTGAAATATGTTGGTATTTCTAGTTAAACTTGGGCTCATGGTTCTAAACTTTCTAAAGTTTATTTTCCAAAACTTAAGTCAAGTCAAGTAAATTTATTGTCTTTTCAACCTTCTACACAGTATACCATGAAACACAACAGCACTCCTCCAGGACAATGGTGGCACACAAGAACAAAAGAAGAAACAACACAAGGCTACACAAATAGAGGATTTTACTGTGGAACTGCATTATTTGTTATTAATGAATGGATTTCTTTTTTTTCCCAATTTTTTGAGGAGAAAGTACTTTGATATAATGCTTTGCGAGGTTTTAGTTTGTCCTTTTAGAATTCCAGATCAATTTCCCAGAGATTCCTTGTCAGCTAAAACGAAGTACCTGAGGATAACTTTTAAGTCTTAAGGCTGAGCTCTCTGTTCTCTAATATCTAATCACATACACAATATGAACAATAGTATTGGGATACACTTGTATTTCAGGGTTTAGCCTAGGCAGCTTACTTTCAGTGAAGGGTAATCTTGATGCAAGACATTGTGGACAAGGGCATGCTTCCAACTGTGTTATGTCATTAAAGTGTGTGTTGGTGTAAAAGTCAAGCATCCCCATACTTTTGTCCATATATTGTATTTGTGATAGTTCTCAGATGGTTAATTAATAAGGACAAATAAGTGTAAAAAAATAGAAAGGACTGCCTGATGCCAGGTGTCATAATGTTTACAGTTATGTGTTAATTTGCTGATTGCCGCAAGATGGAAACATTAAAATTACACTTGACTACGAGTGTAGTCAGGCTTTGTGCTACATTTAAATTGCTTTCCAAATGATCTCATTCTTCAAATGAAAAGTTCCATACATTGACCTAGTGGTCTGCTATTTTTTTTGCAGAAGATTATTTATAATAAAAACCTGGTTTATAAAACAGTAATATAGCTGGTTTAGTTGCTCAGTGGTTCATTCCACTGAAGCAACTGCATAATATATGCACCAGCTACATTAGCCTCAGGAGAACAGGTCATGCTCTACTTGCTTGTGATCGTGTAGGTTTTAATTGGTCTCCTGAGGTCATTTCCACCTGAGCAACAAGAAAGGCTTTTGGCTGTGGTGTTGCTCAGTTTCAATCTTATTGTCCCATCCAGGTGAACAATGTCTTAGCAAATTTGTAGGTGAGCTGTGGATCAATAAAATGTTTTTAAAAAACAGTAAGGAACCTCTGATGTTAATTTCTCTATCGTTTGAATTACTGACTGCTGCTGGTAAATCATTATATGAATTAGTCACCTCATGTTTCTGAAGTAACCATGTTGAATGTGGATGAATGTGACCTCAGCGTAGCTTGGGTTAAGCTTGACAAGTGAAGCGCCAAGCTTTCAAATGGCTCACCTGACTCATCTGACATATTACACCTTGCTGCTAACTTTTGCAGCAATCTGACACCTGCCTGTTGACTGTTGATGTAGCTGAGTCCAATTTGGGCTGCATGGCACATTGGAACCCCATCTGCAGACTGTTTTATTCCTCTTGAGTGTCTGGCCACCTGCTGTGTCTTATCCAGCTGAGGTTCCCTTGAGTAAGGTACCATTCCCACACCCAGATGCTGTGTTCCTGGCTGCCCACTCCCTCGCTTAGTGAATGGGTTAAATGCAGAGGAAAACTTTTGTGCTGTTCGCACTGTGCGCTGTGGTGTGTTCGTGTATGACAGCATGGTCACTTCCACTAAAAGGAATACAGTAACAAGGACTTACACCTTAACCACTGTTAACAAGAGAAGGACAGACAGTCAAGCTTCCTTTTTCCAATGAGAAGTGCTGGTGGTCTGGTGGTTAGGGAGTTGCCCCTGCAATCAGAAAGTTGAGGGTTCAAATCCCAGGACTGCTATTGGCACCACTGAGGTATCCTTGAGCGAGATATCTTCCCCCCACTCTAGACTTATGCTTCTTGGTGGTTCTTTAGACTTTAAAATGGTTCTTCATGCTCATGCACCTCGTTTACAAATACAGTAAAAAAAAAAAAAAAGATTTTTAGGAAGAAAAAGGTCAGTCTGATATGGAGTTTTTCCAAGAAATCAGATCTCTAAACAAGAAAAATAATAACCAGCAAGAAAAAACATTGTTCTTGGAACAAAACTATATTAAACATGTAATTATGGAATTTGAACCTTATTGTTTTCATTAAGCTGACCCTAATATCTTTTTTATGTGTCTGATATACAAACTCAAGCGTTTTTGGATTAACAGTTTTATCTTGTGTCACTTCAGGCTTGAATGCAGTGTATGTTGTGTATATTTTTGTGCTTGATTAATACAGAATATAAATTTGTTTGGTATACACAACATATTAGAAGAAAGTTGTTTTGAATTTGATTCCTCCATACAGTCTCACAATTTTTATTTATTTGTTTTAAACCCATTTTGAAAGCTGGAACATTTCTAGTGGATAATTGTCTTAATGGTACTAATCAGCATTTGTTTTCATCATAACCTCTGGTAAAGTATTATAGGCTTCATAGCTATAGCTTTATGCTGTATCAATTTACTGATTTATATACAGTCATTTTCCATGTGTGTGTGAATGTAGGGGGGTGGGGTCATATCATACCAATACAAACAGATCTCCTGGATTTGGATGGAATTACCTGGCTTATTATTTAGTTCGATTGACTTTAAGAATCTTATGTTGAGGTTGGAATGCAACAACGTTTGTTGGCTCTTGATTAATTGAATGGTATATTTATTCTGCTTCTGGGACGTACAAAGAACTTGTTTAGATATCATAATGTTATGAGCTAGCTTTGATTTAGCAAGTGCTCTTTGCTTTGGAGGTTCCAGTTCAGTCCATGTGCTCAATCACACGCGCAGCCTAATTGCACCATTTTCTAAGCCCACATTAACCTGACTGTGGCAGAATAAAGCTTGGTGTAAACAGAAATTTCTCTAAAGCAGCATTACAGCAAAAAAGGAACACATGCACAACTAGCATGATTTAGACTTAATAATGGCAAGCATAATCATCCACCCTACTGAGAGCTCGAGTGTGTTCCTCCCCATGAGCCAAATGAACTTGTCCAACAATAAACCAAATGCACAAATGATAAAAGATGAGGCTCTTCAGTGTAAAAGCAAGCCATCCACCCCCCACACCAAAGTAATAGTATCATGTTTCAAGGAGTGGGGCTTGATCTAGGAGTGATCAAAGAAATATTAAAGCTTTTTGCACTCTTTTGTGTTAAATAATTGATTCCCAACTCAGCATGGAAGACCACAGTAGGTCCAGTACTATCAAGGTTTGCTTGTTTGTCAAACAACACTCCCCTAGGGGAAACAGGTGGTACAGAAAGACTAAAGTGTCCATCAAAATATTTCCGTTCACAGTTAAAAGAGAAATGCATCCCACCCTTGATAAATATCCTCAAAAGCAGACATCCAAGGCCTCGATGGTACACCAAATTCCCATGAAGCCAATAGAAGCATTCCAAGGATTTTGTCACAGGTGCACAGATCCAGACATTCCAAACGATATCAAACCACTGCTAGAGATGCACTGACAATCAGTAGTGAATAGTTATTTCCTGTTTTGGATTTTCTTCAGCAAGTCCCATACAGTTTGCTGGAAGTAGTCATTCCTAGATGTATATGAATATTGTTTTTCCTAACATATGTGAGAGTCTAGTGCCGGTTACCATGTATAATGGTCTTTTAAAAGTAAAGGTTCCTAAATACATTCTGTAGACAAAAAATGTTTTTGGCTTCTCCCTTACTTTCAGTGAACCAAGACATTTTGGACAACACCATGCTGGACACAGTTTGAGGACAGCCCTTTTCTATTCCAGCATGACTGTGACCCAGTGCACAAAACAAGCTCCATAAATGGCATCATTGTGGATGAATTTAGTGTGGAAGAACTTGACTGGCCCACACACAGTCCTGACCTCAACCACATCCAACACCTTTGGGATGAACTGGAACAGAGATTGTGAGTCAGACCTTCTCGTCCAACATCAGTCCCTGACCTCATAACTGCTCAACAGAATGAATGGGCACACATTCCTGCAGAAACTCCAAAATCTTGTGGAAAGCTTTACAAGAAGAATGCAAGCTAATAAATCTGCAAAGGTTGGCCCACCCCCATATTAAAATGTATACATTTGAAAACAGTGTCCTGAAATACATTGTTTTTGTGATGGTCAGGCATGGTCAGGGGTCCCAATAGTTTTGTCCATGTAGTGTACGTCTTGTAGCCTTGAACCTTTATATAGTATAGAGCCTTTACTTTACATCAGGGTACCTAACCCTAACCCTAGACCTAACACCTGGTAGGCTGATTTGGTGACTTCCCACACCTTGTTCAATGCACCTGCGAGGTTCTGTAATATATGAGGTGAGGAACTACCTAACCGTGCTTTACACTGGACCTAAAGGACCGGCACACTCCTACTTAATGTGAAAGTTCTTAGACTTGAAATTGTTTGACACACTCAGCTTCTCCTTTTACAACAATGAATCTTTAAAGAACCCATGTTAACCCAACCATGTGATTCACAAAAATGTTAAGTCACTCGGGATATTAGTGCCTGCCAATTGCTTTAAATGCATTCAGTGCATTCTTTAGCCAGAACATTCTCGGAACCAGACGTTTATTGTGTTATGGCACTGCTCCACAAAACCCTATTTGGCACCTATTCTTAAGGGTGTAATAATTGTCCTGTTCTAACATAGAAGCAGATTATTAATTTCACTGCAGAACAGAACCTCACCAACCGAACCACAAGTTATTGATTCACAGTCTAACTCCTGGAGACCTCACTCTCTGCAGATTTTTGCATTTTGCATACTGTAACGCCCCTACCTCAAAGCACCTTATTAAATTGTGGTGCATTATTACAAGCCACCACAATTTGCAATGCATGAGGTATGCAGGACCAGGGCTGGAAAACATTGTCATGATCCAAACACAATTGAAACAAACCAAGAGCCAAAGAGTCAAGCTCAGCATCTTTTAGTTTGTGTATTACAACACATTGTGTGAGGAGGGCTCATGCATCACCCGGACCGTGGCTTAGGGAACATATTTTCTTATCTTGTTGGATGAATCTGCAGTCTACTACCTTTGATACAGGCACAACACAAACACAGGAAAGCAACGCGACTGGAGATCAGCAACTTTTCCTCTGAGCTAGCAATCTCAGCCTAATTGGTTGGCTTCTGTCCAGCAGCTGCCCATCCGCCCACAGAATGAATAAGCTGTTGGGCTACACTGAATAATATGAACTGTCCAAGGTTTTCAACTGTCCAGATTTATGATATAGATGTAAAGAACGGCTGAGAAAGTCTGATGCCTGTCCAGCCCCATTTACCGAGCCCCAAAGCTGGGTTACAAACATACACCTTTAAAATAACAGGGTACTCAGTTAGAATGGAATCAAATAGAAGACAATGGGCAGATGCCACCAACAGATTTTTTAGGCTCGTGGAAATTGCTAATTGAGGATTTCTATGTCTAACTAATCACAACCAAAATACACTCACTATCAGATCCTTGCTTGTGGCCCTGTGTTGTTATTTTTTCTGTTGAGTCTTGGCTGAGGAGTGTGGTGCTAGATAAAGTGAAGCATGAAGTACAGAGAGCTGTGAGGGACATGCAGTGAACCCATCAGTGCCTGCCTGATAGAATGCAAGAGACAGCATGTAGCCAAAAGGCAAGAGACTCATCACTCATCTCTGTCCCGTCAGTAAAACAGATTTGATTTGTCAGGCCTGGAGATTGTAACCTTGAGGATGCTCAACACGCGTGGTGCCACAGACATACAGTGCACTCTAGCTTGAATGACCTGGGCTGTTCATTACAATAACAAGCCATTTACTCTTATATGTTGCTGCTGTCATAACAAAACCTCATTTCTCCAAGATGCTCACTTTTCAGACAGAACATTTTTAGCTTTCTTTATGTCAGGCCTCTTTTTTCCTGGATTTTAATACCACTAACATTGGTCCATTTGTCATGATAATCACAAAGTAAAGGGCAGTTGGTGTTACTGAATGATGCAAAATGAATAAACAAAAATAGATTATGTTAGAAGGTTCTAATGTGATGGCAAAAATTTGTATATGAATACAGCACTGTCTCAGTATGGTGTAAGTACACTGGTTTCATTGTTTGTTTTCTTCTGAAACATAGAGTGAAACTGCCCATGTCTTCATTCTGTCTTTTATTTCCTTTTTTTAAAATGTAGTAATAAAGGATAGGTTAACAGATGTCAGTTTTATGTCTATTTACAGGTAGACGGAGTGTACAGTGTAAGTTCACATGATGGTTCAGAAATAATGTGCTACAATAATTTGCATAGACATCTGAGACATATCTGACAGATGATATTTGAAGTGTACAAGTACACAATGTAATAGTAGTAGTCCTAAACATTCTACTGTAAGCATGTTTAATTTTTTCGTATTAAGCCAAACAGCCTGAACAGATCTACATGTCATGGTCAGACAGTGTGAGACTGTAAACAGTTGTGCATCCTTTAGTGCTTCATGCACCTGGACATGTCAAAGTGCAACCTGACTTACAGCTTCATGTACATCACAAAGGTAGTGAACTGAATTTACTTCATTCAAATGTATACATAATTCCCATGTTAATAAAATCACAATCATTAGGATGTTTTGCCCTCAATAACTAAAAAATAAATTGTGTTCAATGCTGAAAAGGATCCACCACCCATATAACACTTTCTGATGGTCCTGTGCTAGTCTTTGATGGTCCTGTGCTAGTCTTTGATGATAGTGAATGTATCTATCGCAATAAAGTCCTTTTTCTTTTACCCATGTGGAAAACATATACACATATGAATCAGTAAATTCAGTGCATAATTTTCTTTAGTGCTGAAATGAGAGTGAAACTTAGAGCTCATCAGATTCAGGGATAAAAAAGGGCGGCACGGATGACATGGACTCTTGGCTCATACTGGGAGGAACCAGAGGGGCACTGTCACCAGCCCAGCCTAGAGCTGTCCTGTTGAAGGAGGGTCTTGTGGGCACAGGGTCAGATGGAACTGCAAGGGGTGGAAGGCTGGGGGTGTTCGGGACAGCGTCCAGTTTGAGTGGTTTTACTGGGACTTTAGGTGCTTTGCCAAAGCCGCCGAATGGAGTGGCCACCCTAGAGGAAGTCAAATAACGGATTAGATGTACATGTTGCTGCACTAAGACGAATGGGGGAAGGACCTGACTGAGGACACAGATCCTCCAAAGTAGAATCTCATTACAATAAAAAATCGCAAATACCAAACAATTTGCCTCTCACAAATGCAATTTTGAGTAACTATAAGGGAAATTTCATGAATTCTGTTCGCTATTTCTAATTCAAAATGACTTTTCCAGCTATACAGTTTGGGAACTGCTGAGATGCATCTTTTTACCTAGAAAATATGACCCACTTTCCCTACAAGGCAGTATTCCAGGATTCTGCAATATCCCTTGTAGGAGAGAAGGGCTGTTGATAAAACCATAATTCACCAGAAGACAGCGAGGGTTATAAACATTTTTTATGGACAGCCATACTCACCGGTTAAAGCTCTTGTACTCTGGTATCTCAGGCCTGGGCTCTGGATCAGGCATTTGTACATGCAGTGTGTCAACTAGAGAGGGATTACTTCTGATGGCCTGCTCCCAAGGAGAGTGGTAGGATTTGGGAACAGCTGTACAGTTGAACTTCTCCGCTGGAACATCCTTTAATGGACCTCCATAACCTAAAAAGTGTGTGTTATATGGAACAAATCAATGATCCTGTGCTAAAAAGTAGCACAGTAAACACAATCAATCGTTGAGTGCAAATAAATGACAGTGTGTATCATAAAGCGGTTTGCATTCTCACCATTTTGATTTCCTTTGTCAACATAGATATATTCATTTGCCAGTAGCATGATGAATAAAAAAGACTATGGTAGTTAAAAAAAGAAAAGTTTTCTCTTCTAGCCTGAGATTAACTGTCTCTTATACCAAGTGAGAATCCTTGGGTGGTGCTTGCCTAGCCTAGTTTTAGAATAAAGGTTGCTAAATTGTTCTTGGGTTGGATGTATAGTTCTAAGAAAAATCATGTGAAGATCCTGTACAGTTTCTACATATCAAAACTACAAAAATGATTTAGTCACTGGAACAAGCTAGCTGGTTCTTTAGAAAAGCGACAGTGATTCATGCATCAAAGGACCCGTTCTAATGGTACTTTTAAAAGTTTATTTTTTGTGCTATAAAGAGAAGGAATGAAAGACAGCAAGCAGAATGCCTTGAAGATTAGAGCAGGCAAAAGGACCTCACATATGAAAGCGGGAGAGACAGAGCATGTGATGGGAGATGAGAAATGAGCCTTGGCTGGCCGAGCAGAGAGAGACAGCCACAGGTCAAGGAGACACATTACCTGCTGTGCCATCATGGGAAAAGAATGCACCATGCCTGCAGGCGCCTTTAAAGAACACTCTCCGTGAGCAAATTTCTGAATGTCCTACAATTTTCATTATCACTATTACAAAACCTATTACAACTAAAGTCACTGAAAATACACAAAATGCAACTAATATTAAGTTGCAATGGATTTTTTGGGGTACAATAATAATAATTGTACACAGTGTAGTCATCAGCTTATTATCGTTAATTTAATACATGCATTTGCTATTTAATTTGTCTATAGAGGGGGTCATTACATATATACTGCATCAAGAGAGTAACTGTATTATTCTTTTTTAGCAACACTGTTCCATTTGTTAGTCTTGGAGTAAAATGTGACAGTCAAAAAAGCAGCAGCATCTTTTAAACCTAAAGTCCTCAAAGTACAAACTGTAGGGGAAAGCAGGGAGGCCTTTCCAAACGAGTATCCCTCAAATCTCTGCCAGCTGCCGGGAGCCAGCAAGCCCAAAACAGTGATTATGTAAGGAGAGTGTTCTGTCACGTATCATCCTCACACTGCGGACAGACTCTTTCCTTAGTTTATCGGCCTCAAGGAAGCAGCAAAAAGACTTTCAGCCATCAAACAGGCCTGTGAGGCAGGCTATGGGCAAGGGAGGCTCATGTTTACCCTTGGACATCACAGTAGCTTCTGTATGTCTGCTTAATTTAATTTCTTCACTCAAAGAAACTACAGTGTATACACCACACTGCTGCCACATTTTTATCATTGTTGAGAAGGTGGGGAAGCAGACTAGGTAGGGAAGCACCTAAATATCTAAATATATTCATAATATAGATAGTATATGTTACTGTGCATATCATACAGAATGCATAGTTATACTGCTTATTGAAGCCAAGAAGGTTTATGTGGTACAGCATATTTAAAATATATCAATAGTAGTGCTGTCAAGCGATTAATTAATCCAATTAATCGCATTTAATCGCACATACGTACAGACTTACCATAAGTGTTTTTTTTTTACCATTTATTATTGAATACAGGTCTATAACTTAGGCTACAATGGTCATGACATTTTTATCACTGACTGA
>JBBMFX010000011.1:11114916-11136247 GCA_037832545.1 Rhabdalestes septentrionalis
TACTTTAATCTCTCTGTATTGTTGAAACGGAGATGAAATAACCATTTATTAAAAATGTTACAAAAAACCACATGCTTGCAAAGGGTGTCCTAATTTTTTCACATGACTGTAAAATATTGTATTATCTTATTAACCCCATGCCTACTCCATTCTTACTTTTCTTTTAGTTTTCCATATTAAAGTTGAAACTGTGTTAAAAAAAAAAACAGCATGTTGCTTTGGGGGGACCAGCTAAATGTTCCCATGTCTTCATATTTCCTGTTATTTTCACACACACACACACACACACACACACACACAAACTTATTTCCCACAAAACAAGATGAACAGGTATTTGGAATATATTTCCTTTAATGAAAGTGAAAAAAACCCAAATCCTTGTGTCAGTTTGTGTCACAGAGATGGTGCCACCATCAAAAAACTAATTTTGTGTCATTCACAAAGAGAAGAAAAGAGGAATTTAACAAGACTGAGAACATGAAGCACTTTTGCCTCTGCCACCCAGTTCAGTTCTGGAATGGGATAGAAAGGGCTACAAACTACATGGATGCTGAATTGATGAGAGAGCAAATAGAAAATGTACCTCCATTGACTGGTGCAGTTCTTTGACAATCAGTGGAATGTAACTCAGAAAGCTGATCGTAACAAGAGGGCATGCAGCGTCTCACTGTTTATAAACCGCACATCCACACCGTGTGGTAAAACAGGAAAGTCCCACAGACACAGGCATCATGCCATGTTCTGCGTATAACTAATAAATTGAGCCACATTAATACTGGACCTATTATCTGTATCGTGCTAAAGTGAACTGTTTGTGTTGTCCCAGGAAACAAGGCCAGGTTTCATGTAGTAAATAAAGGGCAGACATGGTCACTACAGAAAGATTTAATCTCTCAAAGTGGGACTTATGTAACTAGAACGTTATGCTAATTCAACGGGTTCTGCTTAATTCGGTGCTCCACATCCTTAAAACTAGCATGCAAATGCATGTGCAGGATTGTTTGTTTAGATTAAAATGTGCATGGGTAATAAAATGAATAGGACAATGGAATGCACAGAATGTAACGGAAGCACATCATCCTTTTATGTTATCTACACATCCATGCAAAGTCTCTTAGATCCCCCAGTCAACATTCCAACAGTTCTCAAACTTGCTTTTCCGTATTTGCAGAGTCACTGATGACTGAACTTCCCAAGAACCCTTTTTAAAACAACACCTTCAAAGGTATCCAACCTAAACTATCTCTGCTGCACCGTTGGCATATGATTGAGTATCACTTTCATATGATTTCTGTGTTTTTTTGTTGCACTTTGCTTCACATGTTCTAAATAAGCATATTTACAATAAAAAAACTATTGGGGACATGCTAAATGCAACATACTGGCAGAAAATAAAGCAAAAGTGAACAAGAAATGGGACTTCTGCATAAGTCAGAAAAATGGCTATGATAAATTAAGCAAATAAACTGTGTACAAAAGGGTGTTGGCTTTGGAGGATGTGTTCGTGTGTCTTCAAATTTGCACTTAACTGTATATCACACCAGATGCTAGTGCTCCTGCAATCTGACTGTTGGTTGATCCCTCAGTACTTCCACAGTTTTCTATCCTTCTGTTCTGCGTTCCCATACTCATTCATCTCTCAATCACACTATTAAATCAGCTTCTTTAAGTCTGCACATTGCAAAAATAAACATTCAGAACCTGCTGTATTCTGTAGCCCATATATTAAAAATCCTCTAACATGCTTTTACCGTTTCCAAGTGTAACAATATGTGCTTTTGTAGCTGGATTGTCCCAGAAACCTCTTGTTCTCTGGCCCAGCCAGAGATGCCCCGAGATTAGCCTCGGTCATGGACCTTGGTGGCTGAGGCTGTCGTAGTGGGGATCCGTACGGTGCAGGGACAGCTGGGGCAGATGCTGTGCTTTTAGTTGGAGAAAGAAAAGGCAAAGTGGTGCGACCTGTTCCCCAGCCCTGGCCCTTAGATTGAGGCTCATAAGCAACTTTGGCCTTCCAGTCCGCTGGAGGTTCAGGCAGCAGCTTGCGATGGGCTGCTGAGCGCAGGTTGGTGGCGATGGACTGCTGCAGGTTCTGGAAGGCAAAGGCTTCATCCACCAGGCCCAGGGGGTGGCGGGACGCGGCCTCCCAAGGAGTAGGAGGCTTGCGGCCCTTTTCTACCCAAAAGGCCCGCCTCTCAGACGGGCGAGATGTGTAGTTTGTGTGGGGTGAAGGTCTGGGTGATGGGGAAACAGAGGCAGACCTTGAACCGAGGCCCTGTGGTGACAATCTAACAGGTGGAGATAAAGATGAGCTTCTTCCCAGTGCCTGAAAAACATTGAAACATTTAAGAAAAAATAGCAATAAAAGATTGAAGCCCAAATATGCAAGCAGCAAAAACAATTGAATTAAAAAAGAAATCATTTAAATTTTCAAATACTAACAACAAAGTTTTTAGGTTGACGTAATGAGCATATATCCCAACATTATTCCAGGATTTACAAGAAAAAATATGTGGCATCGTTGTAACTTGAATGTAATATTAGTTGTAAACAGTTCATTGGTTTTGATGCTTTTGATTATGGTTCATGATAACAAAAGTAATATTATGCTGCAGCATTTGATTTGAGAACAAATATTACTGGCAGCACATTTTTAAAAATGTTTCATTCTCTCTTATCAACACTGCTGTGTTGAAGGAAGTTCAAGGCACTGGACTTTTTTCACAAGGACAGACAAATAATGAAAAATTATAAATATTTTGTCCCCATGAGTATGTTAATGTCTCCGTCAAAGTAGATTAAACTCCAAATACCAAGTCAGCCAGCACCAGCCACCTGCAGGTCAAGCTAAAGAGCAGGGGTTACATCAAGTGGCCATTGATACAGGATGTGTCAGAGCACCACTTAGCCTCCCCTCTGATTTCTCTGAACAATTAGGGGGCTCCTGAGTAATCCACATTTAGTCCTGTTTAATGGGAGTGGTATGACCTTCAATGCAGAGTGTCTGCTGCCCAAGAAACTCTCCTCTTTTCCACGAGGCTTTCCGTACAAGTGCTGATTTGAAAAGAATACCACACTCAAACCACGCAGCAGGGTTTTGCAATGCTGCTGTGATGGAAAGCAGGAATGTCTGTAGCTTTGCTGCCACCTGCTGTTTAAGGGAGGGAAATTCACATTTTAAGGCCCACCGCATTACAATAACTCTTCAAAACCAATCCAATATCGCCCTGTAGCCCCAATCACACCGACAAACAAACAAACAAACTATTAAAAATTCTTAGAGATATACAAAAAATACATATGCGAGCACTACGCTCCTAAATATATTTTACTTTAACATTGCTTACTTTTGTTAATAAATTAAGGAATCCCTATTTGTAAAAGTATTTAACAACAATGTTAATATTTAATTATTTAACAAAATGTCTCAAAATGAGCTCAATTTGATGAATCTCGTTATACTGCATATTTTAAACCTTTCTCTATCTTTCTCTGCATATACTAAAAAACACGCACATAAAAGTGTCGCATCACTCATTCTCTGGGTCGCTTAATCCGACAAGGAGTCCAGACATATGCAGAGAGCTTTTAGGTGCTCAAGCACCTGCCCTCTCTGCAGAAGGGAAATTTAAAGAATCTACAAAACCTGTGTTCTAATTTCACACCA
Source organism: Rhabdalestes septentrionalis (assembly GCA_037832545.1). Classification (NCBI taxonomy): domain Eukaryota; kingdom Metazoa; phylum Chordata; class Actinopteri; order Characiformes; family Alestidae; genus Rhabdalestes; species Rhabdalestes septentrionalis. The sequence goes on from JBBMFX010000011.1 coordinate 11,118,581, forward strand.
GTAGAGCAAGTTAGATATTTCCAATTAAACAGAAAGTTTTGGACGCGGGAAACAGCGCACAGGAGCGCACACCCGCGTGTGAGTGGCTGCCCTATGTCCTTTGTCGCTGCGAGATGACGACACAAAACACCGCACCTGTCTCGTATTTCAGAAAGACCGGAATGTTGTTCTATCCGCTAACCAGGCAGTACCAGAGAGTCGTGGCGTGCCGTGATCGTATAGTGGTTAGTACTCTGCGTTGTGGCCGCAGCAACCCCGGTTCGAATCCGGGTCACGGCAGCGGTTTTGATGACTGTATGAATGAAAGTGACGGGACGCATGATCGCTACACCAACAAGGACTTCAACGACTTTGCATTTAAAAACGTAGATTTCGGGGAGGTGACAAGTCTAGTAGGTAGGATATTTGCCACTGGACCATGAGGACCAAGTACCTTCAGCACACCACAACTGGGTTCTTGAGCAAGACACTAACTTGCTCCAGGGAGATTGTCCCATGTAGTTAGTGATTGGAAGTTGCTTTGGATGAAAGCATGTGCTAAATGCCGCAATTGTAAATGTACACATCTATGGTACAATCAGACTGCTGAGATTATAGTCCTGACCTGCAAGAGGGACCACATCACACAAGTCACATTCAGATCTGATTTAAAACTCTACTGTTGATTTGATCCTCATCTTAGTAAAATGATTGTCCAACTTGGTCATCACATACAGAAATACTGCTAGACCTCAAAACATGGTTAAAGAAGATTGAGTGATAGGCCACTTTGACCCAAAGCTCTGGGAAGCTCAGAGAACTCCGTAATCGCTTTAAAAAATAAGCACTTTTAAAACGTAAAGAACATGTACGTACAGTAAGCCTGGTTAATTTTCCCAGGCACAAGGCTGCATTAGAACTGCACGTTAATAATCCATATCTCATTTTAGAGACTTAAATGTTCTCATTTTACTTTGTTTTCATTCATTTTGATTGTATCAAACCATGTTTAAAGCAAACCCTCATATATATGATTGAAGGTGTTCATTCTAGTTTAGTCAATTCTCTTGGTGATTAAATAGTAGTACTGCTATCACAAAAATAGATTCATATCTCCTAGGCTTTGTTTTGCTGTTAAACAAAACTTAGTGCGGCGCTTCATCACTCTGCATATCCTAGGGTTGCAGTAAATGTAACTGAGTAAAGGGAACTCAGTGATGATTCTCGCTCAGGATGTTGGAAAACCCTGCAGTATAACTGATAATTAAGGTTTAATCAGTTCCTCAGTTTTCATCCTCTGGGGATTTTCTAGGCTGCTGGAAAAGACACCATTCCAAAAAATTGTCTATTTTATTTTAGAATTGCTATGTCGTTTTGTCATGCTATTTTGCCTTGAGTTTTTGTCTTTAGCGTTTTTAATGGTTATCATTTCTTTGTCATTCTGTCACTACTTTTATTTGTTGATTGGACTACATCTTGTTCTTTCTCTCACTGTTGTTTTTACACATTAAATGTATGAATGGTATTTTATGTTAACTTTTAGTAAACTCTTGATATGTCTCAGTCTTTCAGTAAAAGTCTGAAAAAATCTAAATGAGATAAAGAGACAGGTGGTCTAAGAGTGGCCTCTTCTCTTTCAGGTCATGGGATGATATATCAGATTCTTCCAAAAATAGCCAGAGCCTGGCCAGCAATGGGCCTAAAGTCATATCACTTCCATATTTCACAAATTACAAGCCTTTGCACTCCACAAGTGCATGATGAATACAGATCCACTATTGGAAACACACTTGCTATGACCAGTCTGCTCTGACCACAGTGCTTGGAACTCAGGTAACCTCAGTTTTGTAGAACATGATTTGGGGTTTCACGTTGTTTAAAATAATAATAAAGGGTCCAAAATGGTTCCTAAAAGCGCATAAATGTTGATCTAGGGAAATCAATTAACCAGGATAAAAGACTACATGGAAGTTCTTGAAAAAACAGTTTCAGATTTACAGTTCTTCAAAGAACCATCTTCTGAAATATTCTTTTGGGAGTCAGGGTATTATTTCAATGGCAGTGCAGCCCTAACAAGTCGTAAGGAACTCCCAGATGGTCCATACTTTTGCTCGTCCTTGTGCTTATCAGAGATGAAGCATATGAAGACCTGTCTGGGGACCTGTTTGAGAACAACAGAATGGACAAAAGACTATGGACAAAGGACACAGAGTGTGGGCTACGGCCCTAAACTCCGGTGAAAGACAGTGTTAATGATTCAGCAAACCAAGACATTTAAGACAACGCCATGCCTCCAACTTTGTGGACACAGTTTGTGGAAGAAACCTTTCCATTCCAGCATGACGTCCAACACCTTTGGGATGAACTGGGATGAAGGTTGCGAGCCAGACTTTCTTGTTCAACATCAGTGTCTGACCTCATAAATGCTGTACAGCATGAATGGGCACAAATTCCCTCTGAAACTCCAAAATCTTGTGGAAAGCATTTCAAGAAGAGTGGGAGCTATGATAACTGCAAAGAAGGACAAACTCCATATTAAATATTATGGATTCAAATTCAATGTAACTCAAGTCCCTATTAGCAGAATGGTCAGACTTCCCAATACTTTTGTCCATATAATGTTTTAACCCTTTCTTTTAAAGAAGCCAGATTTATATTCCACAGACATTTTACACATTTGGCACACAGTGATTTATGTAGCATGATTCAAAGATGGGCAAGCTGCATGTTTCAGGCATAGGTATGAGAACATTTGATTTTATCGCGTCCAATGAAAGGCTTGTACATCTGATTTAAATGAAAGCACTATGTAAAAAATATGATAAAGTGACAAGCTGGTGCAAGGAGTGGTGAAAGTGACAGACACATGCAAAAGGGGACCAAAGAAACCAAAACAGAAGGGCAGAGAGTCTTTTTAATTGCACTGTGGCAAATCTCACAGAAAGTGCACTAGGAGGAAAAATTACGCAAAAAGAAATGAAAAATAAAAGAACATGATGATCATCTACAAAAAGCTAGCAAATTACAAAACCCTCTAAATGAAGGTCCTCTAAATATGCAGTCACTTTACATCTTGTTCCTTTCCTTTTTGTCAGAATTTCAATGCTTATTTCCCCACAATAAAATATAATAAAACTGGTAGAAACAGAAAAAAATAAAGAGTGAAGCAGCCAAGAATGAAGCCAGGTGTGATTCCTATATCAAAATAAACAATAAAGGATATCAGCATAATACTATGATTGTTGCAGATGACAAGCTGTACTTCCTATATTACCTGCTGTCTGAGTATATCACACATTATCTACAGAAGGCTTTATGAAATAAAGCATTGTCCCAACATCAGATATAGCACATATTTGTTGCTTTTAAATAAAAAAGTAAAACATGTCACTTTCAAAACATAATATTAACTTTAAATTTCTCATTCATAGTTTTATAAATAATGGGATATCTAGTTGTAAAAAATGGCCACAACTGCACTGCATCTGCGTTCAAAAAAATCCATACTTACACAATTCATTTATGTGAGCTACTCTGCTTACTGAAACCACTGAGAGATTGTACAATACTAATTCTACATACCACAATTTCAACTTTTCAGCAATGCTCAGTGGATATCTTCAGATATCAGATCAAACACTCGCTCTTTTGCCTTACTTATTCTCACCGACCATTCAAATATCACTATTCCTCGTCCCCATTAGTTGGACCAACACTGCATTTTTGGCCAAGTCATTAAATAGATTCATGTATCCGCTTTAAGTACACACTTAAATTTAGTTTTACCAGAAGTAGACATCAGCCTAGTCCAGGTGATACATGTACAATATATTTTCATTTGATTTAAATTTGTAATATAAAGAAAATAGACACTGATGCACTTATGTTTGGAAAACCAATTATAAAGTAAACTCTGCTTTACATGTAACTGTAGATAGTATGTTTTCAAATTTTTGGTGACAAAAAAATACCAATAAAATGTATATATGTCTTGCATGCTTTTTGTCACGCTTTTATATACAGCTTTGCATCATAGCTTTCTTATGGCAAAAAAATGCTACTTTTCAGCATTTTCAACAGCACTAGGCTTCCAAACCTGTGCGGCACTTTTTTTGGCTGAGAACTTTGGTTTTGGGGCAGTAAGGACACCATTTCCTGAGGCGGAACCTGCTCTTGCTGCCACTACTGTAGAGGGTACCACAAAGGAGCTTGGAGCTGGTTGATAGCTTGGTGCAGGGGCAGCTGGATAGGTTGGGTTAGGGCCAGTTTGGTAGGGAGGGAACTGCTGGTAGGGGGGACTTGGGGCTTGCTGGTAGGAATTTGAAGGAGGCTGTTGGTAAGCATGCTGGGCGCTAAATATTTGTTGATATGGAGATTGCTGATAGGGATTAGGAGCAGGTTGATAGCTGTCAGCAGATGTTTGGTGATAAGGGCCATCAGCAAGTAAGGCACCAGACATCCCATAGTGCTGTTGGGCTGGCTGGGGCTGCTGTGGCATAAAACCATATGGGGCAGGACCTTGATTGTATCCCAAATGCTGGCTTTGGTTTGGGGGACCAGTAACTTGCATATAAGCTTGAGCCTGAGCCTGAGCCTGAGCTTGAGCCTGAGCCTGAGCCTGAGCTTGAGCTTGAGCTTGAGCTTGAGCTTGAGCTTGAGCTTGAGCATGAGCTTGGGCTTCAGCTGCTTGCTGAGCAGCAAGCTTTTCAGCTGCCTCCCTTTCAGCTGCAAGTTTTTCTACTGCTGGCCCATAAGTAAAAAGAGATGAATTTAACTGGTAGGGTTGATGCTTCATGACATCCAGAACATGAAGGGGTTTGGGGGCAGGTTTATCTTTTTCTTTCTCTTTGTTCTTATTTTTGTTCTTTAGAGAAGGGCTAGTGGATGGAGGTTGCTTGATAGCACCTGGTGGATATGAGGGTGACTGGAGTGGATTGTATGCCAGTGGTGGAGGTGCACGACAGTTAGGCGAATATTTCCATGTGGTTGGCAAAGAAGGAGAAGGAGAAGAAGGTCTTGCCTTGTTTGCCTGCACTGTGTCTGAATCCACCACATACTTCTCCATTCTGGATTGCCTCTTTGCAAAAAGTTCAGCTCCTTTCCCTCTCAAAGCTGGCATCTCAAAAGCTGATCCCATTCCAGTGGGGGACATTGCACTACTTGTCGGAATTGGTGACGGAACCTTTGTTCCAAATGTGTATGAGCCCATTCGCTGTAGAGGGGCCTGGGTTGTCTGAGGTGGACTCCACGGTTTGGCCGTCTGGTTCAGCTTTTGAGTTTCAGTAGTTGTTGTGGAGCCTGGAAATTCCTGTGGCTGTGGTGCCCATGAACTCATAATTCTTTGACTCTGATGGAGTTGTGGGGCCTCCTGTTGAGGTTGATGAGCCCATGGCAGTTGTGCCTGAGCTGGAGGCTGTGACTGAGTCCAGGGTGGCTGTGCTTGATTCTGTTCAGGTGCCCATGAGTTCATTATTTGTTGCGGATGTTTTTGAGGCTGTTGAGCCCATGGTGGTTGTGGTTGCACCTGAGTAGGCACTGAAGCCCAAGCATTCTGGGACTGCTGTATCTGTGCTGGAGGCTGCGGTGGTGGTGGAGCCTGCTGAGACCATGAAGGCTGTGCTTGAACTGGAGTCTGAGCTTGTGTCCATGCTGGTTGCTGTTGGGTTTGTGAGACCCAAGGTGGTTGGGGCTGTGACTGGACCTGAGGTTGGGCCCAAGAGGGCTGGGGTTGCTGTTGAGGGGCTGTCCAAGGTGGTAATGCCTGACTTTCCTGCTGTTGTTGTTGTTGAACCCAGGGTGGCTGAACTTGGTTCTGATTTACATCTTGAGACCAAGTACTGACCGGTGGCTGCATTGGCGCTTGAGAATGGGCCCACGGAGGTTGGGGTCCAGACTGTGTCGCTGCTGTTGCCCATGAATTCATTTGAGGTTGTGGCTGGGGCTGAGGCTGGGGCTTAAGTTGGGGCTCAGGTTGGGACAGAGGTTGAGGATGAGGCTGAGACTGAATTTGGGCCTGAGGTTGGAGCTGAGGCTGGGGTTTTGGTGGACTCTGTGTAACCCAAGGAAGCTGTGGCTGAGTTTGAATGGTTGTGGGTGGTTGCACTTCTGAGTGCACTTGAGGTTGAGATACCCAGGGCAGCTGCATGTGTGACTGTGCATGATTCTGTGTAAGGGTTTCTGGCTGTACTTCAGCTGGGCCCCAAGTATTCACTGGTGGCTGCTGATGAACTTGAGTTGGAGAGGGACCCCAAGAGGTGACAGGAGGCTCTGACTTTGCTTGTTCTTGAAGTGGTTTTTGGACAGGATGAGAGTTGTTCATGTGCTGCTGTTGATTCTCTTGTGGCTGATCTGGCTGTATTTGCTGTTCAGATGGAGCCCATACATTCACTGCTTCCCTCTCCTGCGAAGGGGGTTTAGCGTGTGCCTCCTGTAATTCAGGAGCAGGCATGGGGGATGGTGCTTGCTCTGGTATGGCTGCGGACTCCATTTCAGGGGCAAGGTCGGCTTCAGGCCCAGGAACCTCTGCAGTTGGTGGGACGTTATTTTCAGCATGTTGAAGGAACTGCTGGCTTGCAACTTCTGGTTGTGGCGACCATGGTGGAGAGGCTGGATTTATGTGTGGCTTGGGAGCAACCGGTGGTGGGATTTTGTGCTTTACTTTAGGGGACTGCAAAAAATTGCAGGCTTCTGCCCCCAAGCTTAGGTAATCCTCCTCTGGGCCAGATTCAAACCCTGCTTTCTTGTCACCTCTGGTGAGGAGATTTAGCAGTTCTGGGTTTGGGGAAACTTTGGGAGACTCTTTAAAAGTGAACATTGGCTTAGCTTTGTTCCTCCTTCTGTCTTGCAGGATCCCTGTCTTGATTGCTGGTACAGATATTCGCTCATCTCGGGAAGCAATCTGTTCACCCTGTCCAACTGAATAGCAAGGCTGCTCTTGACTTGCTGATGGAGAAAATGAGTCTGATGCCCTATTCTGCACAGAGAATGGCTTGGCACTTCTATTTATGCTGGGTGATTGCATTACATCAGTTTGCTGACTGATCATTCCATTCATATGATGTGAATATTGCTGCACTTGCTTTTGCTGTTGCTGTTGCTGTTGCACTTGCTGTTGTTGTTGCATTTGCTGTTGCTGTTGCATTTGCTGTTGCTGGTACTGTTGAGACTGATGATATTGTTGTTGGTACTCTTGCTGTTGTTGGTATTCTTGCTGCTGCTGGTAATGCTGTTGCTGGTACTCTTGCTGCTGCTGGTAATGCTGTTGGTACTCTTGCTGCTGCTGGTAATGCTGTTGCTGGTATTCTTGCTGCTGCTCGTAATGCTGTTGCTGTTGGCTATATTGTAACTGTTGCTGGTATTCTTGATATTGTTTCTGCTGTTGCTGTTGATAATACTCTTCTTGGTATTGCTGGTACTGCTGCTGTTGTTGTTGGTGGTGCACATTTAGATCCATATAATTCTGACTGTTGGTAGTAGCCTGAATGTAAGAGCTCTCATCCACCTGCTGGTAATGCTTCTCAGCCTCCCCTACACTTTCGACAGGGATCCCTTTACTTCTCATGTCCTCATGCTCAGCCGCAATCTCGTCCATACGCTGCCTGCGCTGAGCAAACATCAGGGCTCCTTTGCCCTTGGTTTCAGGAAGTGCAGTCATATCTTCTGGGTTGTGAAGCTTGCGCTCTATCTCGAGCAACCCAGTGCCCCAGTCAAAGGTTACGATGCTCTTGTGGCCTGGGGGATTGGTGAAAAAATCCTCATCAAGTTCAGTTTCACTGGTGGCTAGGACTGTGAACTCAACAGCATGTGTTTCCTTATTGTCGTTTTTGTCCTCCTCGTCCTCAACCTCTGGTTCGTTGTCTCCAGTTCCGTAGCTAACAAGTGTGAACTGCTTGGCCCTCTGTCTGTGCTTCTTGAACATCAACACCCCTTTATTATTGGGGTTGGGGGCGGCAGCAGTGAGGAGTAGAGCAATGCGCTTGCATTTAGACTTGGCCTCCTTCACCTGCTTCTCAGACAGGCTCTCACTCCGCCGGAGCCCTTGATAAGACAGAGAAGGGAGGGGTTTAGAGCACATGTAGGGTGAAGATGGTAGAGTGTGAGGGCAGGAATATTTCAGATTGTTACTGTAGTTCATTGAGCTTTATTTGTAGCATGACTAACACAAGAATAGACATCAATTCATTGGAGCGCACAACACACTCATAAAATAATAAGCACTATGTTATGAAGATATTTTCTGGCCAATAAATACACATTAAATGTTGAAAAGCTAGTATAATTACATAAAACAGGACACTGGAAGTTTGTTATTCATTATTTTTCACATGCTTGATCTGCATTGAGTCAGGCATTAAACTGAAACCGATGACTGGACCAATATGGTCTAGACCAAATGGGCTTTAAAATGACCTGGAAATAAATCTCATCTCATGAAAAGGTCAGGAGATTCCACTCATTTTGGAGATACAGGTTTTTGCTCAAACAACAAACAAGATCTTCTTGATCAAACATTTTCTACAATGCAAAGATTAAGCAGTGTCTCTGTCTCTACGTTCAAATTTAGACCCAGGACCCTACATCACTATCCCTCAATTACACAATTATCAGTCAGTTCTGTAGTGTTGGCATCGCACATTCATTACTCCCAATTACAGACCCATTGGTAATTTTCTTTTCATTTACTGACTCATAATACATAACATTAACACACACAGCTGTGAAAAAGTGTCAAGGAAGGCTGACACAATGACAGTGTTCAGCGCCACATGGGACTGCCAGTGCACTGAAAAAAAAGTAATGCACTGAATTTGATTTAGGTGTGTAAATCCCTTTCTAGAAGCTCTTATCTTCCAAAGGAAATAATTTTAACCCCCTAACACAATGATGTAAAGTAACACAAAACAAAGGAATAATTCAGAACAGACTTTCTTATATTTTTCTTGTATGTACTGCCATGATGTGCATGACCACGGATGAGAAGCGAATACTTCCCTTTTCAGTGCTGCTAAGACGGCCAGTTTTAAAGGATCAGGTAACGAACCAGTGTCACACTTGTTGGTGTCTGTCAAATGGCTATCCTACAGGCAGCAGGATATTCTTATCCTCACCATGTCACCCTCCAACCCCCCTGCTCAACACTGCCATGCATTAAGGCTATACAACGTTTAGTAAGAGCTAATCATGGAATTTAAGTCCAAAAATGAATGAAAAAATAGTAATGGACTATAATGCATCCTCCAAGCTCATTAGAGGTATGTGAACAAATGTAAATAGTCTTGTTTAAAAATATAATTTCAGACAGTCTGATAGTGGGTTGGAAAGATTATAGAGAGATTGCCAGCACTGAAACATGTATGAGTAATTTCACACACGGTTCCAAGCTGAACTTTTAGGTACAATTATTTCTTGTGTACAGTAATTCAATAATTACAGAATTCAGAATAATTCAATGATTCAATAGTTTCAGAAGCACTACTTTAGTAAAATTCACATCACAAAAACAAGAGTAGGGCTAACATGCTGATAGAAAATCAAGCTGATTACGAGTGATAAAATGAGAAGATGTCACTCACTGGCGTGTCTTGCCCGGTGCTTGTTGGGCTTGTTGAGCTCCCTCTCCGACTCGGAGTCCCCCTCTTCTGATGGAATTCCAAAGGAGACAGAGGAGGAGGTGGGACCTTCCTCAGTGCGCCCTCCCTCTCCCTCACCGTAATCCACTCGATCACTAGCCTTTGCTTCAGTCTCACCAGATCCCACCCTTTTCCCCTCTGAGTCTCTCTCATCTGACTGTGTGGTCACCTCCACCTGTCCCAGTGAAACAGATGGTCCACTGATGAGTACTCCTCGCTGAGCCAAAGGCTCTCTCTCATGCCGGGGTATGTAGAAGGTGGAGCCTGGTATGAAGGTGGTACTGTTGTCTTCCTCATTGTTTTTTTTGCCATAAAATTCTCCCTCAACTCCACGAGCACAGCCCAGTGAGGTACAGCCTGCCTCTTCCAGGGTGGTCTGAGAAAGTGACAGCTGCAACTCTACCACAGATCCTGGAGTGATCTCTAACCTGGTTCCTCCATCTCCAGAGCTTCTAGGGCTTATTCCTTTTCTGTTCTTTAGAGCTGGAATGCAAAACTGGGTTCGGACCATAGGGCTCCCGCCAAGGTTTTCAGCATCTGTGTCCCCATAAAATGCTATATCTTGTGACTCAGTGATGTAATGTTCCTTCAGACTCTGAGGCCTGTATAAAGGTGGAGTGCGCAGAGTGATGCTAACTGTCTGAAAGCTCCCTTGAAAACAGCATCTGTGAATGAGAACTATTGGTTAAAGCAAGGTTAAACAGATAAAATTAAGGTTAGAAGTACTGGTAATCCTGACATTTTATCTTTTTCCCCTTTAAGTCATTAAATGCCCCCAGATTTACTGCAGTGTGGGCATGTCTATGTCAGCCATAGTCAGAGCTTTCTGTGTACTACCATGTTTTACAATGGATGCACTTCTGTAGTTTCTAAACTACCATGCCCACCATTTAAAATAAATGTAAGATTGCTAAAGGGTATTCGTGTTGGTTTTTATTGTTTGCATCAGACACAACTTGCAAAAGAGGGAAGACTTTTGGTTAAAGCAGGGATGTCCAACCCTTTCTGCAAAGTGTGACTGTAGGTTACAACAAAGGACAAGCTCACATAATGAGCTATTTGAAGACTGAGGCTTGGGGATTTGTTGTGCTGCTTGTTTAAGTTGAAACTCAGACCCACACCAGCCTTCTGTGCCTGAGACTGAACATCCCTGAGGTATACATGTGTACTTTGTGCAGTTCATATATGTTCATAAATCCTTAAATATCAACCAAAAATATGGTAAGCGTAATATCATGGGATAGACAATCATAACACAGCACCATGGGAAACAGCAAAACAAATGACTGGAGCAAGTGAGGACTAATAAATACAGTAATTATCAGTAAAAACAGTGAACATACACTCAGTTCCACAGAAACCAAAAGTATATCAATTAAAGCAAGATCACAATGTTGTGAATCATTAAAAGTGTCAAATGAGGCAACAAACTGAAAGGTCACTGTGTTTAATGAGCCAGACTTTATGTGTGCCATATGCTGGAAGGTCACAAACAGCATTACAACAAAAAGGGAGACACATGAGCTATTCAGTGATTAATTATGTGTAACAGAGTGTTCTACACTCCCCTGGCATCTCATCAACAGAAGCCAACAACTACCTACAGTCGGATCATTTTTGGGCCTCTAAAAACAAAGCAGCTGTTTTGCCACTTGTCAAGTCAGTCATCAGCAGGACAGCAATCCTACATCTCCCAGAAATAAGCAACCTAAACGCAAAGGGGGCATCTCAGTAGAATAAAAACACCACAACAATCTGAGGTATCACATGAGTCGCTTTTGTTCTGCTGCATAAACATGTAGTGTAGTGGTTTATATATTGCTGTCTGACTTTAAGATTTTGTGCAAGATTTAGAACAGATAAGTTTCATAAGTACCTCTTGACCAGCAGCTGCAGACCATCAGCACAGTCCTTACAGAGCTCAATAACCTCTGCAAGGCTGAGGCGGGCACAGGATTGTCCATTGATCGACAGTATCTCATCATCCTCACACAAACCAGCCAAGGATGCATGGCTACCTTCCTCAACCTGGAAGAAAGAGTACACACACCAGAGAGCTTAATTTAAGACAAGAGGTGGTTCACTGTTATATACAGACAGGATCAAGATTGAAGGTGAGAGGTGTGAACAACAGCAAAGTTGACTTAGTGAACCAACAGAACAGGATAAATCAGAAAAAATGGAAAAGAACTGATCATGATTTAAATGAAGTGAGTCAACATTATATTCATAAAAACCTCACTTAATGTTTTCAATATATTAACTTGTTTACTTATTACTTTATTTTAAGAACACAGACTGTGTTCATATGGTTTAAAATGTACAAATACACTATTCCGTACAAGCCAAAATTATTTTTGGAATATCTAAAAATGATTTGTTATGTAAATATATCAAACTCGATATTACTGAGGAAATTCAGTCACTTGCCACCCCTGCACAAAGCAGTGACACTTAATACCAAAGGAGTTTTACATTTCCGACAACAATGGCCCCTCAAACTGACAGGCTGGGGGAGCGTGCAGCACTCTACGTCTCGGCTGTTGTCTAGGAAGGGAAAAGACGGGGGCTTGTTACCCCCTGCTATAATGGTTCTGCTCCCCTGAGGGGAACTTGTTTTACTATAACAAACTAGATATAATGTGAACGCCCTCTATTAGAAAATAGTTTTGGTTTTATATTTTATTTGATTACATTAATGTTTAGGACATTTTTGAACTGTAACTATGTTAAAAAGAACACTTCTTTTAAAAAGCTGCTTATTTGTTTAAAGTGTTTAAAAAAATAACGTTATTGCATGTTTGTTCGGATAGCAGTCCTTTAAAAATAAAAATGGGCAATACATAACTTTTCATGCAATTAATCGCAATAAAAAAAATAATTATGAAAAAACACAATTAAAAATGAAAAATTAATCTCAAGTCATTTATTCCCAACATTACTTGAAGCACAAGCTAGCACATTCACTTTGGAGAAGCTGGGAGCTTGTTAGTTAGGGACCTCCCCCTACTATAGGAAAGTAAAAGGTTTGAATCCCAGGACTGCCAGTGGCACCACAGAGTGTGTCCCTACACACTGTTTCCCGGGTGCTGCCTCGCTGGCAAACCCCTGCGTCACTTGGAGAAGGGGTTAAATACAGCAAACAATTTCACTCTGTTCTCACTGTGTGCTGTGCTATGATGTGTTCAAATGGACACTTTATACACTTAAACATTATTTTCTGAATTCCATGCTCTTGTTGAGGAGCATCCAGACCTCGTTACCCTACTTTACACTGAACAGCTCTGTATGGCCAAACAATGTACAGTCCTCAGAAGGCCGTCACACACAAGTCCAGAATAGAGGAGCAACGCTGGCAGTCTAGTGCGAGATTTAACACTGACCTTTACTGTGACTCCACACACATCACAAATCATTTCTGAAAGGTGGTCAGCTTGTAAAACACAATTCATTCCTCTAAGATGGTCTCCACTGCTCACAAGTTGCTATGTTATCTCTGGTTATAGTAAGAGACAAAATCCATTTCAGAGCAAAACCATTGCAGATCTTTTAAGTGTATGTTGTTGTAGTTATTTTTCTTCAGAATTAAACAAAGTATGTATAAGGGTTCACTTGCAAATCTAATTTTAATTGATATTATCAATTTGGATAACCACTGAAACAGCTTTTATAAACCAGTTAAGCTCTAAGGGTCTCCATGGATGTAATACTGCACAGTTTGTGAAATGGTGAATGAAAAATAAATAATTACCAATATTTTAATTAGTAGACATGTATGTGGGTTTATGCACCAACAACAGTCATAATTAATTTCTACATCACCCTTTTCCAATATCACTTTGTGTCTTAAGATGGACCAGCCTGGTATTGTTAAATCACTGCTGTTCTGATTCGCTGCCCTGTTCTGTCTCAATCAAAAAGCACTCCAGACTGAAAAATAGAAGAAAATAAATGTATAATGTGTCACCAAAACACGGGCTGTTTGTAGACTAATTCCTATAAATTAACCATATGGAATGGGAGGTAATGGCAACTCATAAGTGATCACATATGAAATGATCTCTTCATAATAATTATTTATTTTTTCATGTTATGGCTTCTAAATGTGGCACTATTTCTGTTCCAAAATTCTTTTTGTTCCAGAAATATGAAGAACATTCTGTCTATATTATTTTTTGGTTTATTGCTTTTGCCTTATTGCTCATCCTTAGTATTTTCCAAATAATGTTAGTAGACACTGAACAAGAAGTCTTATGAATATTATATCTAGAGTTAGGTGAGAGGTTACCCCTCTGTAGATTATGCCACTTATCCCTCGCTGCCATCTGAAAACCCACCCACCTCTTCAGAATGAGTCATTTCAAGTCACTTTAGTCACTTCAAGGTGACTAATTTTGCCTCTAATTTCTGCTTCCACCCCCCCTGCATAGATCCCCTCCATGCTTTGCATTCTTTGCCTTAACTTTTCTTTGGCCTGTTTTGTTCAGGTATACCTGCAGTAACTTGGTTGAATAGTGAACGTTGACTAAATTGGACTTTAGAGGTTTAAGGAACAGATGTGCACTACTTGAGCACTGATGTACGTTGCTCTGAATAAGAGTGTCAGCTCAATGCCATAAATGTAAATGTTATGACGTGTCTTCAACAAATGGACTCGTGTCCAAAAGTGCTGGTGTGCATGTCCATTTTAATCAGATACTTTAGCTCCTCTTGGAGAAGTGCAATAGAAGCAGGGCACCACAAACACTGACAGCATTATTTATTTAATAGCAGCCATTTCTGAGGCCCGTTTGTGTGCAATAAATAAAATCATTTTAAATGGTCTTCACGGAAAGTACTCCTGTCAAACAGAACAATCAGCTATTTATACAGGGCAAAGTGAGACTGAGGTCCAAGACATCACTCCGGATTGCTATTTAATTTTAGACAGCAGTGACCACACTATAATCACGCACAGGGTGTAGGCCACAGCTGAGCCGCGCCAAACTGTAAATAACACTTTCACATTCTCCTCTTCATTCTAGGTCAGTCCACACCAGGTGTCTCAGTCACACACAAACACACACACACACGCACACACAAACACACACACACACATATATGCACACACATGCGCACACACACACATTCACACACACACTGGCTTGTGTCTCAAGGGTAAGGAGATACATTTCAGAATCAAATATGTCACTTCTACTTCAGTTCCCAGCTACTAGAGGTTTAGTACAGCTCTGCAACAAGATGTTCCCAGACGTTTTCAATACCTTAATCATGATGTGAAATATCTGCTGCCGTCCACAAGAAGAGGACACCTTATGTTCTTCTGCTAAAAATATACAAAAAATACTACATTCTAACAGTATGTGCTAGTTAACAGTTTGCACTAATCTTAATATTTCTCAGTTTAAATATTGTGCATATTCTGTGTATTAGCCAATCAGGAACAATATTATCGGTCATAATAGTTTCTTATTAACGTCAGCCACTACAAGTGAGAATGATATTTTTAAAGGAACAGGCATTCCAAAGTAAAATACAGATTGTTTATCCAAATGTTTTTAATGTTCAATCAGGGAATCTCTGTACCATCCTTCGAAAACCTTTTTCAAATTATTTGCATGCAAAATGTAGTATAAATCCAGATATGAAGAAAAGTATGAGGTAATCCTTCTGTAAAATTCTTCAGATGGAATGAGGGATGAAGGAATGAGCATGTATAATTAATGCGAGTGGGCCAGAGGTGATTTTTTTGGCCCTGAATGTGGCGAAATGAAGAGTAAAGAACAGGCCTCAGGGTGACCTGCACTACCCAGGTGAGATCTCAGATAACACCACATGTGCAGATGTTGTTGTTAGATAAATGGGAATGGATATAAATGGACATATATTGTAGTTTTTTGATTAAAATATGAAATATGAGATTGGTGCGAGCTAAAACTTCATTAAAGTTCCTAACTGTTGGAAACATGATTGTAGATATTACTGGTTTCCTATCAAGTGCTGCCAGTGCTGCAGTAGTCGAATCTCGCACGAGTCTCATGAGGAATATTGCGTAGTTTCATTCCTGAAAAAAAAAAAGATTCATTAAAGATTATTGGCCTGGACAGATGATTCTAGAAAAAAAAAAACTGATAAGGACATATATTTTTACATTTTAAAGAGGGTCTTCACACTTATGTACTACAATGTCTAATAATCAAATCATTCATTATAATTCAACTATTATGGGATCACCATAAAGAATGCTTTCCAATATTAATATTTGTGTCGAGTCTCCATTCTATCACTAGAGGGCAGCACACTGTCAGGAAAACTCTCAAATGGTTTGAACTTCACTGCTCAAAGTGAGAAAATAGACTGGATTACTGCATTCTGGAGGCTACAAGAAGAAATAAAGCATTCAACCAGTATTTTGTAAGAGTATCTGAACCAGTTACAACATTTCATCAACACTATCAGCAGTGTAATTGCACGGAGCATTTTTCAAAAAACACCAGTGCACTGAAATAACAGCCGACGCTTTTGAGTGACATATTCTAGACACTACGACAACAGTACAGTAACATCAGCAACAGCTTCAGCAATAACAACTGGAACACAGTTATTACCTTTAAAACAGGGCATCATTCCAATGGCTTTATATGGTTGCTTTATGTGTACAAAGGAGTGATAAACCAGGCCGATGTGAGCTTTGTCTTAACAACTGTAACAGCAGGGGTAAATGGAACAGCCGTATATGGATCTCTCATAGATACAGTGTGTGTGTGGAGTCACAGCTTAAACAGAAACGGAGGCCTGTCTCAGCAGCCTGAATCAAACCTCACTCAGACTTCCGTCCAAAAAAGGAGGGGAAAGAATCAACACTCGCTTTATTTCCTATGTAGGACAGAGCAGGCAGAACAGGAGGTTGTCAAAGATGCACATGCCTTATATTAATGGTACGCACCACTCTGACCTGAGCCAGGAGCTAAGCATAAGAGAAAAATGTACTAAAGTGCACAGACACCTCTTCTAATCAGTGTTTTCAGCTACTTTAAAAGTATTCACGTAGCTTGTATAATCTCCATAGAAAAGCATGGTCAGTACAATGGGAGACTCTGAAGCAAATGCACATAAGGTCACTCTTGACCAATATGAGGTGCGGCCAGAGAGGGAAAAAAACAGCACTAGGCTGTGGAGCAGTGGAACTGTATTCTCTTCAGTGGTAGAACATCTTTGGGATGGTGATTGTGATCCAAAACTAATTATTAGATCATTCAAGTTTAATACAAATGTTGTGCTTTATAGTGCCCTAATCTAATCCTCGAGCCCCAAGCCAAAATGTTGTCCTCAAGATATCAGACCATCTAGAAGCTAACGGGCAAGTGACAACACATTAGTACAATTCTATAGAATTTAGTACTTTGTTTGGTTACATTCCTAGTATATTGCAATGCGATGCAGCCTTAGTGCTATACGAAACACAAATAGAACAGTCTACACCTACATATATATATATATATATATACTAAAGTATACTTTATATTTTTTAGCATCGCCTCCTGCTAACCTCACTATTACTAACACAATCAAGGTCATCCCAGAAGAGCAGAAACTGTTATTACAGCAAATGTGGCACACTCTCTATGAATATGTATCTTTGATTTCAGCAGAAACAATAGAAAAAATGCAGCAACAAATAATAGCAATGTAAAAGCATTAACTATAACTTGGCTGGAGAATGACAAAGCCCAAACTGAGGCCTGCACAGTTATCTTATCTCTTCAAGATTACTGGTGCTTGAAAATAAACTGAAATAAGTAATGCAATAAACCAAACACAAATTGAGTGATATTTTTGGCTTAAACAAATTGGTAAGATGTGCTTTTTTGTTCTAAAATAAAATGTTTTATTGAGAAGGAAATGAAGGAAATAAAAATATTAAGAAAATAGTGAATGTAATATTTAGTTAAGTAATAATTATTTTGGACCCTTTCACTTGACCATTCACTATTAAAAGTGCACACAATGTAGAGGGTCACAGCCTTTTTTAAATGAAGTGTGTAAATAAATACATATA
>JBBMFX010000011.1:11157369-11168815 GCA_037832545.1 Rhabdalestes septentrionalis
AGCATAAGCATAGTTGAGTACTTAAAACCCATACCTGGGGCATAGATGGTTCTGTATTTTTTTTCCTGGATCAGGCAAAGAATGCAGAATCTCAATGGGAAATGTAATATCCAATTGTCCTTTGCAAGACTGTTTGCATAGATTGAGTGCAGTTAGCTTTTATTACTGTGAATGAGTTTTTGCTAGGATTAGTTTCAGTTGACATTGGGTTTAATTGGAGCATAATTAATATTATATGTATTCATTTCTTCTCATTCTTCATTTTCTCAGAACAATAAGCCCCCAAATCCTCCAGCGTATATCTTCATGATCGATATCTCTTACAACAACGTAAAGAGTGGACTTGTCAAACTGATATGTGAGGAACTGAAGACGCTCCTGGACCGACTTCCAAAGTGAGTAAGGGGGGCTACTTTGACCGTCTTTTGTCACAGTCTACTTCACTTGAATTGTCTCTAATATATACACAATTTAGATGGGCTAGAGAAGACATGAGGTACATTATTGCAAAGGATTATAATTTGTTTGATTTAACTTTTGAAGTGGGTGGCTAACAGGCTCTTTAGAGCAAACACATGACCTTGGGCAGTGAAGGCCCTCACTGTTTTGTCAGCACATCTCAGGTGGAACCTGCACGTCTGAGCTGCTGTCAGCTCGGAATGCAAGCCAGTCCTCCCAAAAAAAAAGGCCCCCCAATTCCATGCCAAATAAGGTAATGAAGAAAAAATTGGAGAAAAAAAAAAGAAACAACAAAAAGCTCCATGTGAAGTATTCCAATATCTCATCATTCGAAAATTCCGGCTTGCAAGGTTTAGTGTGGGGGCTGATAGAGGAAGGCCAGAGTGTGTTATGATGTCGACTGCAGTCCTGAAGCCGTTCCAAATCCCAGAGAACTCCGTAGAGCACATTGCTCCTATCTTTACCTACTTTTTGGCCAGCGAG
Organism: Rhabdalestes septentrionalis; assembly: GCA_037832545.1. Taxonomy (NCBI): domain Eukaryota; kingdom Metazoa; phylum Chordata; class Actinopteri; order Characiformes; family Alestidae; genus Rhabdalestes; species Rhabdalestes septentrionalis. Next base: position 11,158,312 of record JBBMFX010000011.1, read on the forward strand.
AAAGGTGGGCTTTTGATTTACCACCCATATATCTTTCTACTAAAATATTCCACTCTGCTTTTCCTGCATCTCCCGTGGGTATGTCCATATTTGTTTGGAAAACTGACCTCACCTCATAAGCACTCTGGTAGTACACTCCAAATAAGCCTGCGGTATTAAATCTGATTTCTCCCCTCTGTTCCTGGCTTTGCTCACTGGAGCGCTTGCACTTTAATGAAAACCATATTGGACACCCAATGATTTTATATGGCTTACTTTACCAAGACAGAACTTTCAACCGGGCAGACAGCTGGTAGCTTGTACATATTTTATGTCAGCATTTGTTTTTTCATCAGAACTCAAACCTGAAAATGTGCACAAAAATGATAGTGTTTTAGAGTGATACATTGGTTTTGAGTCTGTTCTTTGTATAAATAATGACAGATTTAGCATGTAGAGCAATTTAAGCCAGCAATACATTGTACAGTCTGCAAGTTTTGATTTGGCAAGAACTACAAATCCCAGATATAGCTGTCAGTGAAATTTTGTTTGCTTTACTTTCTCAAATAGTTTCTAGGTAAAGTACAGATCCAGCAGCAAAATAAGCCCGCTGTGCAACTTTGTCTTTATTTCAACATTTACCTAGAAATAGCAAATTAGTTATAACTTCAGGCAACCTTAATAAATCAGATGAATTTCTATAGCAAGAAGGCATATTTTGTGTTGGAACTCTTTAGTAGCTTTTGCACCACTTTTATGTTGTTTCCTTCCAGTTGGAGCTGTGCGTGTACCTTTGACTTTTGCTCTCTTACTCAGACCCGTGATAAGCTTAAAGAGATAAGATTCTTAATTAAAACCATAGTACAGCTTTTGCTCAGCAGTTTTGGGGCCTTTCAGAAACATTTTTTGCCTCTACTCCAATCCCTCTGCAGGAAGCTTTTGGGGGCTTTTTTAGTCATAATATTGAGCACATAAAAATCTGATTTGAGCGTCTGCCTTCCACAGCACTGAGGACATGCAGTCCTAATGGCCTGTCTAATTAGGAAAGAGTCAAAGAGGTGCATAGCGAGAAAAACTCATTCCATTATGTCTGATTTTACTTGTTTTAAGAGAAGTTTCAACATAAGGAATGTGGTCCTGGTCATGTTGGCTTATGTAAGCTTTCACAATGATTTATGTTAAGGAAGTGGTTCTCAGCACTACAAATACACAGTAGAAAAGAACACATTCATCACTGTGTAAATTTAACTATTGATATTGTGTAAATGGAGCATTATTCTGACAAAGTAATTCATCTGCCTTTCTGTCAATGAATGTGTGCTCCATGAAGTGATTTAAATTAGTTTTCTCTCAGAGGGAAGGCTCAGAGTCATCAAACCACTGTAAAAAAGATGCTTCTGTTAAAACAAAGTATTTATGCAGTATATACAGTATATATGCAGCTATTAATATGAAGGTTAATTATTCAGCATCTTTGTTATGTGGCATATTTCATGTTTTCGCTCATTGAACTGGAATTATTATTTATTTTTATTTATTTATTTATTTTTTAGAGAGGAAGGAGCAGAGAATACAGCCATCAAGGTGGGCTTCGTCACCTACAATAAGATTCTGCACTTTTACAATGTGAAGAGTGCACTGGCTCAGCCTCAGATGATGGTGGTATCGGATGTGGCGGAGATGTTTGTGCCTCTACTTGATGGATTCCTTGTCAACTTTCAGGAGTCACGAAGTGTCATCCACAAGTAGGATTATGATCGTATTTATACACCACTTTGTTTCAATGGGAAGCTTTAGACATTAACGTTAACCTTGTTGTGATTTTCAAATTCAGTATACAGCTGTATGTGTAATTATTTAACACAAAAGAGGAGCTTCTGAAAACTTGCTATGTACACCTGCCTGTGTAGGAATGAGAATTCTCTAAACATCAGCACCAAATCTCAATTTCAAAAGAAAATTCTTTACTTGAGAAATGTAGGTTACGCTACATTGTATTGGAAGTTCACATTTCTGTGAATCTTTTGTCTTTCATAGTCTTTTAGACCAGATCCCAGACATGTTTGCAGACACCAATGAGAGTGAGACGGTTTTCGCTCCAGTTATTCAAGCTGGTGTGGAGGCTCTAAAGGTAATTCTGATTTCAACTGTTCTTTAATGGAGTCTTTTTGGTTATGTTTCCTTTAAAGAGGCACAGAACACCAAAACCATTTAACTCTGAGGCAAAATGCCTTGATTTGTCATCATTGACATCATGGAAAACTTGTTTTTTAAATGAAATGCTTTATATAATAGTATGTAAACACTGTTTTTTGAACATACTGTTTTCACCTTAGTCCATACATACCATATATTATAAACTGAACTCCAAAAATAGAACCTATTCAAAGTGTTGATTCGCTGCTATAGACTGAATTGTGAAGTCACAAAAACAAGTACGTTTGTGTGTGCTCCAATTTAGTCTACAGCAGCGAATCTACACTCTTTCAACTTTTGAAATTTTGCCACAGTAACAGGCAGCCAATCAAAACGGAGGTAATTTACAAATCATTCTTAAAGGCACAGTAACAAACACCCTGTTTAAGGGGTGAAGTGGGGTTTATATTGTTGTATTAAAATACACAAAAAACATAGGATTTGGCCCATATGCGTTTTGTTTTCTGGGCTGTTGCCACATTGACATTATCAAAAGATGTAAAGATTTTTGTTAGTTTTCACAAGCAAACCGTAATATGAACAGAACTATATTCTACACTTCAGTCCCCGTTTACTCTAATGATCAGTACGAAACTCTTATTGATCTAAATTCCATTCTGAATGTGTGATCATATTTAGAAAATATCGGTGCCCAACAATAAAGGCTGCATTGTATTTCTGTTGTAAAGCGAAAGGAAACGTGTTAACTGACTTTAGCATTCCAGGCACAGTTCAGTCTTCACATTAGTTAACCTCATGTATCTTCAAGTACCAAATCCCTGTACCAAATAAAACATTTAATCAGTTGTCCTCTGACAGTTTTACAACAGTGTTCTGTTTCATTAATTGTTTAAACTTAATGATCCACCAGCCCCCAAACATTTGAGAAAAATGAACAAACCCTCTGTCTCCTCAGGCAGCTGAGTGCAGTGGCAAGCTCTTCATCTTCCACTCCTCACTCCCTACTGCCGAGGCTCCAGGCAAGCTGAAGAACCGAGACGACAGGAAGCTGGTGAACACCGAGAAAGAAAAGGTGCCTTATTTATTTACTCATCCCTTTCATTTCTACCTCCATCAAATCTTCACAAACATAAGGTAAAAACAGTAAGATCCAGAAATCAAAAGGAGAATGCAAAGGAGCTGAACTGAGCTAAGCAACATGACTAATATGTTTGTGTATTTGCAGACTCTTTTTCAGCCACAGCGGGGTGTGTATGAGCAGCTGGCTAAAGACTGTGTTGCCCAGGGCTGCTGCGTGGACCTCTTTTTGTTCCCTAACCAGTTTGTGGACATAGCCACTATGGGTGACATCCCCACTCGTACTGGCGGATCAGTGTACAAATACAGCAATTTCCAGGTGTGTATTGACACATAAAAATTGGGCCAGTAATTTAGACTGATATTCAGGGAAACCATTTGAATTATTTCATATAAATTTTATTTCAAATTAACTACACCACCCAAAGAATGTTTACCAAATTAACAAAATCCTACCTTTATTTGGCCTGTACAGGTTAAATTGTTACATTTGAAATCTAAACATTATGGTTAAAATGGCAAAGATATTTAAGTTAATCAAATTCAAGAATGTAATATGAGATAAGGAAAACCTGATCAAAATTAAATAGCAAAAAACAATATTTTCAATATAGAAAATAGCTCTAAAAATTTAAAGCTCTTTAAACTTGCATGAGTTTCTTTTGTACTGTAATACATAATTTGCTGTGAAAAATAATTGTAGTGTTGTGAAATACTGCCCCCTTGTGGTCATTTTCACACCTTCGTTTTCCACTCGCAGGTTCAGGTAGACAGGGAACATTTCCTCGCTGATTTGAGGCGAGATGTGGAGAAGTCCATTGGATTTGATGCAATCATGCGTGTCCGCACCAGCACAGGTAATACTGTCCCTGCCTGGTGATAAACATGTCAATTGAAGGGACCAAGAGAAAAGAGGCAGTGTGACAGCAGGACAGTAAAGTAAAAAAAAGTAGTGCATTAAATTCACTTAATTCAAATGTGTACATACAAATGACTAAGTGATACCACAAATGTAAATAAATAAACTGAAAGACACATTACAGCAGAATGTCCTATATTTGTGAAAATCATGTACAAAATCATGTAAATTCATTACATTACATTTTTTCAGTATGTGTTATTGTTGTAACATATTCCCGAGCCATTAGCCTGATTCTCAGTGTGTTTCAGGTTTCAGGGCTACAGAGTTTTTTGGTGCTATCTACATGAACAACACCACCGATGTGGAGATGGCTGCAGTGGACTGTGACAAGGCTGTTACAGTGGAGTTTAAACATGACGACACACTCAGTGAGGAGACGGGGGCACTGATACAGGTATCAAATACACCACCAGACCGTGGTCTGTACATTCACCCATTCAACTCAATACATTGTTTTAAATCTGGAGGTTTATTTCACTTAGAAAAGCAACAGAATTTCATAAACACTAAGGTTCTGTTTCCCGGACAGGCATTAAGCCTAGTCCTGGATTGAGTAGTGCTGTAAGTGGATATTTTCCATTGAAAAGTTAAGGGTAGTCCAACACTAGGCTTGATCTCTGTCTGGGGAAACAAATCCCAAAATAATGGGGCCCTGAGGCTCCATGAGTTTGTTCTTTTTCAACATTCCCATAGTTTCATTATGTGAGCTTTTACAGAACTTGTTGATTTTCTTGCGATTTCACATATAGACTGTGGCACATATAAAGTCTGTCACACAGTATCATAATAGAATAATACTCACGCTACTCTGATGATTATTTATTTGCAAAAATGAAAAGTTTACCAGCATATTGCTCAATGTAAGGACATTTCTGCTCCTACTCACACATGAGCCCTCCCTAGTAGTTTCAGAGGAAATATAATAACTTTGGGTTAAAGAAGTGTAAGGTAAATGTAGGGATAAATTGCCCTGCCAATCTTACGGGGGTTTCAGTTCTATTATCCTTTCACACTTCTGTTTAATTACTGCAGATTTCCTGCACAACAGGCACATTTATGAAAAAAAAATTCAAATGAATCCCATACACTTTAGAAACTCTTACCTGTCGAAAATTCTGCTCACCTACTTTGTGTTCGTCTCTTTCTTACAGTGTGCTCTGCTGTACACCTCTATCGCGGGACAGAGGCGGCTGCGAGTCCACAACCTGAGTCTGAACTGTAGCTCTCAGCTCTCTGAGCTCTATAAGAGCTGCGAAACTGATGCACTCATCAACTTCTTTGCCAAGTCAGGTATGCAATTACAGTAGATTGGTATGTTCAAAGCAGTTGCACAAGCTCATCATGCCCAATAGCCTTCTAGACAAGCTAGAGGAGAGTAGAGCCCCCAACACTGGGCTGGGAAGCTGTGGAGCTGCATTATCTGGAGCAATGAAGCCCTGAATACATTTAAAATAAGTTGGAGTTGTGGTTGTGGTCCAGAAATGATCAGAATTATCATCAGTACCTGGCCTTACAAATGCTTTTATGGCTAAATGCAATCAAATCATTGCAATGTTCCTGTCTAGTGTAAAACCTCCCCAGAAGAATGTTACTGTATCAAAGGATAGTAATTTTGATTTTTATACTTTTGTGTCACACTAATCTAAGTCCAGTTTTGGTGCAGATGAAGGTGTAAAATTCTTCAAGTGATATTAGTACAGTGCAGCTTTTCATGTTTTAGGTAATGGTAGTAGTAGAAGGGTGTAAAAATAAATACACTAATAAAGAAATTGATCCAGAAGGATGTAATACAACAAAATAATGTATAATATGATGCAGTGGAAGAAATCTGTTAAGAGCTGAATACCCTGATGTTGTTCATTGTAACTGTTTCTCTTTGGTATTTCAGCTTACCATGCAATACTAAACCAGCCTGTGAAGACGCTGAGGGAGATTCTGGTGAAGCAGACGGCTCACATGCTGGCCAGCTACAGGAAGAACTGCGCCAGCCCCTCTGCAGCAAGTCAGGTGCGACAAATACCACACAAGCATGTTCTCAGAGAAAGAGAAGAGGCCAAATGTATTTAAATGATCATTTGTTAACTGGTCCTTTATTTTCTTCTCATGTTCCTGTCTGTAGCTGATCCTGCCAGATGCTATGAAGGTGTTCCCGGTGTACATGAACAGTCTGATGAAGACTCCAGCTCTGGTGGGCAGTACTGATCTCTCTACAGATGACAGAGCTTTCCACAGACTTGGCATCATGTCTATGGGGGTGGAGGAGACCCAGCTCCTATTTTACCCACGCCTCATCCCAGTGGTGAGAATACCCTCTCATTCCAAGTGCAGATGGTAACTAGTTAGAGACAAATATATTAGTTAGGAATGTAAAATATTACTATTTAATCAATTATTTTTTTATCTTAGCTTCAAACTATCAATGTGGAAAAAAAGTTTGATGTATTTACTATACAACTGAAAATGTGTTGCCTCCTTGGGTGGGTGCTGAATGCTATAAATTTTTTAAGAATATGAAATATTTGAGTTGAAATAGTTGAGAATTGAGTATAGAAATTGACATTGAAACTAAAACCATTGCAGTTTTACAGTACATGTGACACAGATATGAGAATTTTTTGCCAAAAGTGTGTTTGAGGTTTAGGCAAACTGAACTTTGGAGCTGCTTCATAAACAAGCTATTCCAGTTTCATTTTCTTCTTCAAGAATCCAGTGGACTGTTAAATGAACACAGTTTCTTCCATCTGGGATAGAACAAATTATACAAATGTACAGCATAATACCTTTATTTAATTAACTCTTTAATTGTTCTATGAAAACCAAAAAATCACTTGAATCACTTTTGTCTTTTATATCAGAAACCGGCAGCTGCCCATTTGCATCTCTTTTAAGTGCTTTGCGTTAAAACCTTCTTTTGTAGTGTTGTAAGTAGCTAGTTCTTTTGTTTGGGAGGCGGCTGTCTGCTAAACCTGAAGTATTCACTGTCCTTTTGATCAGGCTTATTAGAGTGTGTTTGGTCGCATTACTCTCAATGTCTCTTCCAGCACACCATGGACTTGGCGAGTGAAGCAGTGCCGGCTGCAGTGCGCTGCTCTGAGGAGCGTTTGAGTGAGACAGGAGCGTTCCTGCTGGAGAACGGCCAGGCACTGTTCCTATGGCTGGGTCCGTCCTGTCCTCCTGACCTCATCCAGAGCCTCTTCAACGTGCCTTCGCTGGCCCACCTCAGTCCTGACATGGTTAGAGACCACAAGCACACATCACACCCAGATATTCAGGGACATTTACATGATCCTCAGGGACATTTTGATTATCCTCTTAAACTGAAGACCCATGCCTTATTTATTGACATTATTTATTAACTAATTATCCAGTATTTGCTAATTCACAGTGTTTATGTCTAAAACTACTGTGAAACAAATATGTATATACATTTATATATATACATTCTTATGAGAATAAGGAATGAACATAGCTTAGGGTTAAAGAACATGAGTCTGGACTACTTTGTCCAGAAAATCCCACAGGTGCTGAAAAAGACTGAAATCTCTGGAATTTGGGGGCCAAGTCGTCACCTTTTTCTTTTTGTCATGTTTTTCAAAGATTCCTAATGCTGGGGAACAGTAAGTCCATGAAGAGCTGTGCTTAGTCTGCAACCATGTTTAGGTTGGTTGTACATGTCAAATTAACCACCATGTGAATGCCAGGTTTTCCAGCAGAATGGTGCACAAAGCACCACGCTGCCTCCATGTTTTGCCTTTTTTCTACAGTGTACCATCTCTGCCCCAGGGAGGTGACCCACACACCCAGTTGTCCGCATGATGTAAAAGCAAATGTGACTCATCGGACCATGCCACCACTTCTGTTGCCCCGTACAGAGCAAGCAAGAGTCCTTTCTTTTGTGGCTAGCTTGAACTTTTTCAGTAGCTTGATTCCTCCCCATGCACATCATGCTTTGAGTGTGATGACCTTGTCGCCATTTTACCAGTTGTTTCTTCTTGGACCACTTTTGAAAAGTGAGAACTCAAAAGACCTGCAATTTTGGAGATGCTCTGACACAGTCATCTCAGTTTGGCTCTGTCAAAGTCACTCAGATTCTCAGGCTTGCCCATTTTTCCTGCTTTCAACACATCAACTTCAAGAACTGACTGTTCACTTGCTGCCTAATAATCCCACCCCTTGACAGGTGCCACGTTAACAAAAGAATCATTGTAAATGTACCTGTCCAGTATTGAGTAGCCTTTTATAGACTTGTCCAAAGCTTCAGTTTCTTGTACAAAACATGAAATTATGAGATTTAATTGATTTATTTGTTTTGTTTTTGCAGACTTCATTGCCAGAGCTGGATACTCCCCACTCTAAGAAGCTTCGCTCCATCATCTCTGCCATTTGTCTGCGGCGGCCAAACTCCATGAAGGTACAGCAATATTTTTTTGTAAAATTACAATACAATTTAGATAACGACGTTTTTAATTAAGTATATTTGTAACTGCTCTGGTATTGGGGCAGCTGGTTGCCTAGTGGTTAGGGTGTTGTCCACGCAATCAGAAGGTTGTGGGTTCGAATCGCAGCACTGATAGTGCCCACACACTGCTCCCCTGATGTCCTTCATTGGTGGAAGCCCACTGCTTCATTTGGAGCATGAGTTAAATGCAGAGAAATAATTTTGTACTTTTCTGTGCTGTGGTGTGTTCAGGTTTGGCAACTTTACTTTATAAGGGTAATTATTCTGGCTGATATTCTGTGGTAGGTCTTCAACATTGTCTTCTGCTTGCAGATGGTGATCGTGAAGCCAAAGGACAGATCAGAGATTCTATTCCGCCAAAACCTAGTAGAGGATAAAGGTCTACATGGAGGAGCATCGTACATGGACTTCCTGTGTTACGTCCATCGTGAGATCAGGCAGCTTCTCACCTAACACACAGGCATGCTTAAGCAGAGAAAGTGTGTCTGAGACAGCACAGATCATGAACTTGGTACTATTCTCAGAGCTGCCTTTGGATGACCATACTACCCCTCCAGGACTTCAAGTACACATTGGGCAATTTCAGCAGAATTCCACTATGGGAATAAACAATCCCAATTTTCCTTGGGACCATTATGTGTTAAGGCCAAGCCTTTACAGAAAATGTTAATAAACATAGGGTTCTTAAACGAACCAATTGCTTCCTTAATCCTCTATTATATGCCCTGTTTATCAGCAGGATAATGACAATTACACATTTAAAGATATCTTAAATATACATTCCACACCAAGAAAAAGGCCATCATAAAAATATCTTGACTTCTAAAAGGGATGTAATTGAGAAGTATTTATTCATGTATTAACTAAGGAAAAGCATTCCTTTCCTATCTTTTTGTACTCTGTCTTTCTGTAACCTTTATTTTGACTTTGTCTTCATCATTATAGTGCCATTTATGCTGCATATTGTACACATGTTCAATTAGCAGCATTAAAATATTAGAACCAAAATAATATCATACAGCGTATCTTTTAGAAGATATTTGTCTTTCCAGTCTCATGGAATATGTCTGCTTTACAAGGTGGCCAGAAAAGTTTATCAAATGAAAATCTGCCTTAATTTTTGTTTTGGTACTTCTCTAGAAGTCTACTGTATATTTTATTACAAATTGAGGTGTATTCGAAAGACTACGATTTGTTTGCCACCATACCTCAGGTATCCCATGTACTTAACCTTTGTAGAGCATCGGTAGACATGTACATGTACCGTGTACCTGCTTATAGTAGCTCGAATCTAGAAGGATTTTGATTCAGGATTTGGTTGTTGAGATGAGGATGCTGTGCCACAGACATTTCAGTTTAAAGCCTTTATAAAATGTTGAATTAAAAGTAAATTCGTCATTTGACTGGTTGTGTTTCTGCTCTGCTGATATCACTCTTACCATCAAATGAACCTGTGATCACATCACTGAGAAAACTAGTTTGATTTTTAAAAACACCCAACTAAATATAGACTTAAGTGAAACAAGGTTCCACAATATTTCACTTTGTGATTAAAAACCTGCATCTAAATTAGTTTGTCCATCTTGCTCAAAGAGCAGCAGGAAAATGTCACCAAATAACCACTGCTTATTGCAAGAAACATTCTTTTTAATTGATTTTCATATCAGATATTTAAAATTGTGATGATTAATGAGCACAGAACAGTGAAGGACAGGAGACAAATTTGTTATGGTGCCTCTGACAGACAAAACACAACAAAGCATGTACATTCGGAGCTGTTTATTGAATCTATGCCACAAATTGCCTCTATGTCGTCTAGTACCATAGGGACACGTGATATGCACAGAGAGCACTAGATCAGCTTCATTCAGTACTACCCCCCAGCTTCATTCAGTACTACTGCCCCCCCC
>JBBMFX010000011.1:11168958-11183838 GCA_037832545.1 Rhabdalestes septentrionalis
CTGTCTGTCTATCTATCTATCTATCTATCTATCTATCTATCTATCTATCTATCTATCTATCTATCTATCTATCTATCACAGAGAGGATTGTATTGTCTTCAGAAAAGAGACTAATTAAGAATATTAACTAAGTTAGAAACAGTTAGGATCTGTGTTTCTGTCTTACCTTCGAACGTGATCCAGAAACTGAGCCATAATAACCTGGCCATGATGCCTCAGATGTTTCATTTTTGTCCATTATTGCATATTTTATGCCAGGCCTGTATATTCATGCCAAACATAAAGGACATAATGTCTTCTCCATCTTTTTCGAAGAGGTGGTCCAGAAATGCAGACTGTAATCAGTGAACGTGGGGCGACCTTGGAACGTCGTCTTAAGTCTGAAAGGAGATACTGTTTGATAAGTTGTTGCGTTTGTGTGATTGGTGGTTCAGTATCTGGCCTCCAGAAGCAGAGTGTGTTCTTGTTGTTCCTGATACTGAGTGGTTTCGAGCTGCTTTTATCGCATTAAGGCCCGTGACACGTTGTGTTGGGGTTGTTTGATTGTGGTGGTGTCATGTGGTCAGAATGGGCACTTCTCTTCTCCGTTACATTTATCTCGGCCATCTCGGTGACTCAGGGCCTGTAGGGTAGCCGTGGAGACGGCGCGTTTGTTTGTTGAAAGGAAATGGCACTATTTTGTGTCCCTGGTGGCAGAACAAATACACCGGTAAGAAGCTTTGGGAAGAAAAAGGAGCGCGCAAACCTCGTCCGTGGACTGATTTACCGCCTTCTCTGGAGACCCGTGATATTTCATGCTTTTGTGCTGTTTCTGCCGCACGGAGTGACATTTCACAGCCCGGAGTCTCGGCCCGTGTTGTTGACTTTAAAACAATGCGAGCTGCGCTCCGAGCTCCGCTCCATCCTGTGGGTGGGGGTCCGGAAAACCATAGGAAGTCGTCTGTACGGCAGCAACGGGCCATTTTGGTTTCCCTTGCGGTTACTTATCAACCACGGTTTCCAAACCGAAGGTAAATTGAAAAAAAAAATCTGAATCAGAGAACTTTATTAATCCCAGAAGAAATTGCTTATCCCATGACTTACCACAGGGACATGAAATATAGTATAACGTCAAATAAAACTAATATAGAGCTTTTTTTTTTCAACACAGTTATAATTCAAATATTTCTGTAATTCTCAACTTAAACATTAAAACAAATATAAAACTACAAATATTTGCTACTGCAGAGCGTTCACTTTTTATCTAGTTAATAGCACGTTAACGTGCCCAAAATTATTGTAATTTAATTTACATTAATCCTCCATTATACATTATATTATACATTATATATCATAAATTAAAAACCTAATGTAAAACATTCTTCCTGTCCCTGTCATTGCATTTTCATTATATATGTAATAATCAATTTATATAGTGTGTACTTTATTGTGATTTGCTATGCACCAACAAAAAAATGTTGGAGACTGCTGCAATAACTCCTCCACCTGCCACACACCCACACAATGTACAATATCCTGATACAATTATGCTGTGTAATTATTATCATAACATGCACTGTCTTTATTATGATGTGCAGTTGTTTTTATATGCAATAGTCTTATCATGGGCAATGTCAGTACTTGTGTCACTACTTGTGTCACTGCTTATGCAATGGTATTATGTGCAACATCACTACTTCTTATGTCACTATTACATGTAATAGCAGACTTGGGATTGAATTCAACTTCAACCCTCTTTTTAGGTTCCTAGTAAACTTCGGCAGTTTTTTATTTTTTTATCTATAGTGTTTATATCCACCTGTCGTATTGACCATTGTACATAGCATAGTTTATTTAGTACCAAGCATTTTCTGTAGTTTCTGAATGGATTTTGACTTCTGGCTTATACTTTATTTTATTTTGTTCTTGTGTCTGTGTGACTGTCTAGTCATAACAGTAGCAGTTTCCTCTGAAATCAATAAAGTTTTCTGATTCTGACATCAACAAATGGCCTACAGTCCTAAAGTGTGTAGCAGCAATGCTAACGGAGGTATTTCTAATATATGTACATACACTACATGGACGAACATATTGTCACAAACTGGTTTTTTTCAGGGTTTGGGCTACTCTTACTTCCAGTGAAGGACAATCTTAATACTTCAGCAATTCAAGACATTTTGAAAATGCCATGCTTCCAACTTTGTGGACCCAGTTTGGGGAAGAACCTTTTCTATTCCAGCATGACTGTGTCCCAGTGCAGAAAGCAGCTCCATAACGACTCGGCTGGTGGAGTTCAATGTGGAAGAACTTGACTGCCCCACAAAAAGGCCTGGTCTCAACCCATCAAAAAACTATAGCAATGAACTGTAATGGAGATTGTGAGCCAGGCCTTCTCGTCCAACATCAGTGTCTGACCTCATAAATGCTCTACACAATGGGCACAAATTCCCACAGAAACTTCAAAATCTTATGCAAAGCCTTCCAAGAAGAGTGGAAGCTCCAAAAGGGGGACAACCCCCAAATTAATATATATGTATTTGATTGCAATGTCATTAAAGTCCCAATATCAGGCATCCCAATACTTTTGGCCATGTTGTGTTTTTTTGCAGTGCAGCCAATCAGAACAGAGGCCATTAATAAAAACATATAAATAAAAACAGCCTGTTTCATCATAACGGAAAGGAAATGCACAAAAAATGTGGGAAAACAGGGAATGGGCCATTTAAAAGTAAGCCTTTCCAGCACGACCTATCAAAAATAAAAACCCTTTAAAGGGGCTATAATGAGAGGACACTGAAAGTGCTTTGAGTCTGAGAGAATGGTGTTTTATGGATTGACTGCGTGTATTCCATTCAAATGCATTTGTCTTCATGAGGAGATCAGGGTGTGTGGAGCAGAAAGGTCCCGGTCGGGGCTGGCCAGACACCAGTGACTTTTTTTTGGTCCATTCAGATATTAAATGACATTTTCAAAAAGCTGCATCGATCTCATGATGTTCTCGTCCTGCAGAGGACAGATAAGCACAGGTGAGACATTTCAACTTCGCATTTGAACTTGGTGCCACATGAGAAGATGGCTTCATAAAACCACAGGGCATTACATTTTAATAAGGCAACCCACAAGGCTGGTGTCAGTCATTGAAGATTTTTCACCCAGCGAGGGCTCTAGCTGCTGGCTTCCAAACCCAGCTACACACTGAACCAAACCTGGAGCATGTTATTGTCTGTAGACACTGTAGACCTTTGAGTTACGTACATCTTAACAAATGAAACATTTCTTTCTCATATCTGTTTCACCTTCAGGTCCCTTTTCAGTACTGAGTATCAGGGCAAACAATTTGGATGAACCATGATATACTTCAGAGTGAGCGATTATTTTATACCAGTTATCTAGTGCAGGCACGAGTCTTTTGGTAGAAATGCAACTATAAACAGATTAAGTATAACTGTTACTCACAGTATTACGTATAAATACAAAACTGTATTATGAAAAGCAATTCAATTATTTAAAATATTTTGTGATAACTTACATTTTGGCAGCAGTCTATAAATTCATCTATGGTGACAACTCCATCCTTATTTTTGTCCATTTTCTGTTGGCAAGACAAAAAAATGAACCATTTTACTCTCATCACAAAGCGATGCTATTTGCCTGCATGGAGCTTCCTCCTCAGATCCACTTCCATGCAAGCAAGCTCTGAAATCCTCACAGAGCTGCAACAGCATGTGAACAGTTACAGCGATGAACAAGGAAAGTGAAGAATCCCCTTCATAAGAAAGTTCAAGAAGACAAAATGATAAGATGCCAAACTGAGAATAATGTTATGTGTTTATTTAGTTGTAAAAAAAAAAAAAACACTCAGTTGTGAACAATCACTAATATATACATCATATACTGACACTGTTGCATCTCTAATTTCCCAGGAGAGAAGGCATTTATAGTTTCAGTGAACACTCTTAAAAACAAGCGTGTCAGAAAAGGTTCTCTGCCTGGTGCCATGGAACCTGGTTTGGTTTCCTAAAGAAACATTTTGCTGGATAGTCCTTTCAAGAACCAAAGAATAAAACCAAAATCACATATAAAGATATGAGGAGGACTAAAATGGTTATTTTAAAACATTTCTCAAAACCCCCTTTTTTAAAGGTGTCTTTAAGGTGTCTCTTATTCCATATACTTTTGTAGCATTTACATTGATCCATTCATCATAAAGTGCTCACACCACAGAAGGAACAGGAGATGTTCCCAAATGAAAACAACAATAGGAGCTGTAATATGACAGCAACATAACAGTTGTTCCAGGTGTTTGCAAAAAAATAAAAATAAAAAAAAATTCTCACCTGGAAAAATATCTCCACGTGTTGTCTTGGAGTTTCCTCTTTGAGAATAGGATATGTGCATTTTCCCATCATGTCATATATGGCTTTCATGATGTCTAACATTTCCTGTGTGAAGGACATCATCAAGGATTGGTATCCAGAGTTAAAACATTGAGAATAACTTTCCTGAAATAAGTTTGTTTCTGCCGAAGGGAGTAGGATACCTCTTTTGTTATATATCCATCTTTGTTAATATCATACAGGTTAAAGGCCCAGTTGAGTTTCTCCTGGACTGTCCCTCGGAGGAGAATAGACAAGCCCATTACAAAGTCCTGCGTTCAGATCAGACACAAGGATAAACAGAATGATTCAAACCACTTCCAGTTACAGAACTAAACGGACACATTCAGTTGTGTCCAAAAGTTTGAGTGCCCAGTCTAAATAGATGTTTGAGTGAAAATAAATACACATCCTCTACTAAGAACATATCACTGCATATTTTGATCTTTTCGGAGAGAAATAACTGTAGCCTAATTCAACACTGGTAGCTTTATTTTGCATTTAGCACAATTCCAGTAAAGCACTGGTATGTGTTTACCTATTAGTCATGATTCATGTGTTAAACAAAGATAAGGTAACCTCTTCCAAGCTATCAGGAGAATACACACGTATCTGAGTCTAATTACATATTTGAGTGAAAATAAATACACATCCTCTACTAAGAACATACCTCTGCCCATTTTGATGCACAACCATAATATAACTACTAGGATAACATGAATGTATCATGTTAGAAACAGAACATTTAAAGAAGTGGCTGTTGCAAAAGTTATTAAATACATAAATGTGAAAGAAATCACATTATAATATTTGTTTCCATTAGGTTGCAATTGTAGAAAATGCAACAGTTTTTTATGTTGGCCCTGTGCAGAGGCTACATACTTATTTTTCAAATCAACAAAGCATATAATTTGACCAGGGGTGTTTAAACATTTGCATACAACTGAAATTCATTCTATGCTTCTCATAGTACAAAAAACTACAAAGGATTTTTTTTTAGACTGCGTGTTCTACTCCAACAGGCCTGAAGACATTCAAAAAGCGGACACGGTCACAAGTTTCTCGCTGGTAATTAAAGCACGAGTGTTACTTTCATTTATTAAAAATGATAATGGCAATATTCTCATTTTCCTTAATTGCCAACAGGCTGTAGGCCATGCAAAGTGTTGTTAATAAATAAAGCTTCACATTCCACGTCTACTGTGTGGAGAACAGAGGCACTTCCTCCCGGTCCACAGAGCATGGTTTTATGTGGTGCTGCAACAAGTTTTATAGTCTGGGAAAAAAAGCTGCAATAAATGAGCAGAAGTTGGCAGGTGTTCACAGAGCCGGTTTCTGAAAAACAGGATCATTGTGAAGTCGGGCACTTCATAGCATGCTTTAGCTTGAAATATTAAACGCTTAATAATAAATAGTTACTTACTTCAAAACTCACTGAGCCGTTTTGGTCTGTGTCGAACGCAGTGAACAGAAAATGTGCATATGTGGATGCATCTGAAACAGAAAGCAAGACCAGCTCAATCAGTTAAAGCAATGCGGTTTATAGACTATTGCCTCCGCTTTGTACTCGTAAACATTAAGGCCAGAATATACTTTGCTTATAGGTCGCACACCAATACTAATGTTTAGATTTAGCAGTACTGACTGATAACAACAGCTTAACTAACTGCAATGTACATTATTTGCTGGGTGACTGACACTTTAAAAGAAGCTCTAAAGTGAAGCTGCCCCTTATAATCACAGGTGAACACACCTCAGTGTGAACAATGAACAATTCTTCTGCTGAATTTAACCCTTTCACCAAGTAATGCAGCCAGGACCACAGCGCCCGGCAAGCAGTGTGTGGGGACATTACCGTGCTCAAGGGCACCTCAGTCCTGAGATTCAAACCTACAGCCTTCTGATTGCAGGGACAACTCCTTAACCACCAGCCACCCATATGAAAAGCTAAATTAATAGACAGTCTGGTTCCCATTATATGATTCTGTGTAGGCTTTCTTTACACAAAGCTGTGCCAACAGAACAAACTACGTCAGGTTTGGAAGACACATTAAAAAATGTCATAGATAATTCGATTGTTATTAACTGTTGTGTAATAACAGCATAAGGGCAGGGTTACTATTAGGCTTATGATGTGGGAGACTTAGATTAAGTAAAATATTTTACATTCAACCTAATGTTCAGCTGCATTTAAAAGATTTTAAAAGATGCTACCCATTATATTCACATTTTAATGATGTGATTACTCAGTGTTCAATAAATTAATAACTAAATAATTCTATACGTGTGTACTTGGAATCTGGCTTCCCCATGTGCAGGTTATGCCTATTGCATTCACAAAACAATGGGTTTCATATAGTGTAAAAGAAAGAAAAGAGAGAGAGAAAGAGAGAGGGACAGAGAGAGAGAGAAAGAAAGAGAGACAGAGAGAGTATATCTGTTCTTTTTGGAGGTGGTGGTGGCTCAGTGGGTAGCTATTTGCCACTGTACCAAGAGGTCATGGGTTTGAATCCTCCATTCAGAATACCATAACTAGGTTTCTGAGCAAGACCTTTAACCCCAAGACGCTCCGGGGAGACTGGCGCCTGTAGTTAGGGAACGGAAGTCGCTTTGGGTAAAAGCAACTGCTAAATGCTTTAAATGTAAATGCCTGTAGCCTAATTCAATATTGGTAGCTTTATTTAGATATTCAGCACCATTCAAGTAAAGCTCTGGTGTGTGTTTTCCTATTATTCATGAAACAGCA
The DNA here is from genome assembly GCA_037832545.1 of Rhabdalestes septentrionalis. Taxonomy (NCBI): domain Eukaryota; kingdom Metazoa; phylum Chordata; class Actinopteri; order Characiformes; family Alestidae; genus Rhabdalestes; species Rhabdalestes septentrionalis. Next base: position 11,176,060 of record JBBMFX010000011.1, read on the forward strand.
TAATGATTCATTTAGAGTTAAACAAAGATGAGGTAACATCTTCCAGGCTATCATGATCACCCAAAAGGAACTGAGGAGGGGGGGTTTGCTCTATTCGGAATTCAGTTTGACAGGCTTTGAGTGAAATCTATCCTCAAACGTTATGTCACAAGAGAAACTCTGGATAACTGCAAATCCCAGAATGACCTCAGACGTTTTCTCTGACTAGCTGTCAGATATCAAGGCTTAATAGACAGCAACAAAATACAACCTACTGACAAGTTTCGTGCAATATTTATGCCTGAATGGGATCAATCACTGCCATATTCTCTTTCACACTGGGATGTGGCTGAGGGAGTTTTTAATTAGTGATATCAATTCATAACCCTGTTTTGACCATACTATTAACACAACTGATAAATTGAGGGAGCAATATGATTCCCTCATTATTTTATAATAGCATCTGTCAGAAGATAAGCAGCAAGTGAACAGTCAGTTCTTCAAGTTGATGTGCTGGAAGCCGGAAAACGGTCATCTGAGCATCTCCAACACAAACAGGTCTGTTTGGGAGTTACTAAAATGCAGTGGAAAATACCAGAAGTAGTCCAAAGAAGGACAACCACCAATCAACGTCATAATTGGCACTCACTGATGCCTGAGCCAAGGGAGGCCTGCGCTGTGGCCTTGCTGTGGAGCTGTTGACTGGACAGTATGCCCATGCTGGACTGTGGAGTAAAGGCATGAGGGGACCCATATTCCCATTTTCTTTTACCTCATGAGCATGGCTGAATGCATGAGGAAGTGTTGGCACTAGAATGCACTATGGGAAGGATGTGTGCCAGTGGAGGCAGTGTGATGTTCTGGACAATGTTCTGCAGGGAAACCTTGAATCCTGGCATTTACGTGGTTGATGTGTGTCAAAATAAGATGTTGACCTGACCTTCAGACTCCCTAGATCTCAATTCAATCGAGCAGTGTGTGATGTGCCGGACAAACTATTCAGATCTATAGAGGGCTCATCTGGAACTTAAGGATCTTCTACTAACTTCTCAGTGGCAGCTACAACAGAACACCCTCAAAGGTGTTGCCTCCATGTTTTACAATACTAGGCATGTGGTTTTAATATATGTGTATATATCATGATATCCCAATTGGTATTGCAGAAATGAATGTAAGTGGGACTGCTAAGTTTTGCTTTCACTTCTTAAAGTTACACCGAAAGCAGCCCAGTACAGTACTGTAAAGGAGAAATCACATTTTTATGTTTAGCTATTTTGCCTTGTACTTTCAATACAATCGGAAGCACCCAGAAAATCTCACACAGTGCAGTTAAACTTTATTTATATAGTCATATGCAAATGTTTGCACACATCTAGACGTGTAACATGTTTGTAAACTTAAATACACACTTACTATGAGGACACTTCTTCACATTTTGATTAATAGTATCAATGTGGCTTTTCCAAAATGAAGACATGTTTTATGTGTCAATTTTTCAAAATATGACTCAACATTTACATAGGAAGTGTGCACTAAACTTGGTGATAGTGTGCACCAAAGATGGGATATTTCTGTTTGTTCATTTTAGTTGATGTATACATTTATTATCTTTCAGAAAATGACTGTATACATATTGCAAAAACAGAAAGTCAGTATTTGTGACTCCAGTACCAGTACAGAGAATACATTTTGCACAACTGCTTTATTGCTCTCTTTTCTTATAAATTATTGCCATTCTGACTGCATGCTACACTACCATTATGGCTTTCTTTAAACAGGAAATCACAGTGCTGTAACTCAAGTGAATGTGTCTGTATATGTAAGAGGAAATGGTGGGTAATATCTGCAGATGTACTGACCTCCCTGCGGGAAGAACTGAGAGTAAATGTCCTTGAATGTGTCTTCGTTGACCACACCGCTTGGACATTCCTGTAAGAAAGGAAATCATTACTTTAACATGCACCATTAAATAGACTTGTAGGATGGAAAGGCCCATTTTGAACAATATCCACAATACTGAGCCTGTGCTCAATGTAACAGAAACTACGTGTGAACTATATCATAGAATGACTTCTTTTCCAAATCTCTTTCTGAACAGCTAAAATATGCCTCTCTTAGGAAAAATGTCAGTTTCATACATGAGTACAATGTGCTATAAACTACATGTGTGCAATAATGGGATCTCATTCCACAGAGCTGCTCCCACAAGGACCGAGGGAGCCATTGTTGTCTGGAGGCTTTATTCATGTTTCGCCGTGTTGTGAGAGATGATTATTCTTCATTGAATCATTATAGCTGATTCAGCGGCTGTAATGAATGGCGAGTCTCGCCCCTGATTTATAGCAAGAGCGCTCAAATGGAATTTACCCAAGTGCTTAACAGATAAGGCAGGCTCAGCAGAGCATCATTAATACAAAGGAAGAGAAAATACCAGCGAAGACATAAGAACGCTGGGGTTTTAGACAAAATTCATCTCTACCTGACTTTCAGTGGCCCGTAAAGGTCACAATAGTGCTGCTGTTTGTATTGATATGTTAATGCTAAAAAATGAAAGTGTCAGTTGGTTTTCATTCACAGTTTTTTCTCCACATGTTGCAATGTGTGAAGTTCCCTTTATTTCACAAGAGCATAGATCTATTTAATATCATGATGCAGCAAAATATTTATTATCTATTTGGTTATTTAATATTTTATAATTGCATATTTACATGATAATAAAGAAAGCAATTAATGCAACTGCAATTTCTTTGAATAAAAATCTTTTTTTAATGATTAAACAGGAAACGGCCTGCAGCCTAATGTACTATTTATAGCTTTAATATTTAGTAAATGCATTTAGTACACAGTTACTTCTTAGTTTTTTAGTTGGATTTATAGAACACATGAATAGAACTGCATGAGGTTTGTTGAAAGCTACATCTCATCTGACCACTCTGAAGTGAAAATAAAGGATATTGACCCCTCTGGTTTAATTACATTAGTAAATAAAGACTGTCTCATCAGAAGAGCTGCGGCAGGAACATCACTGTGAGATGATCATTGTTCAGATATAACACTTTTGGGAAATTGAAAGCATTGTTGGCTTTTATTGCTACTTTATACTGATGCTCTCTCGGCTTCCAAAACACCACCAAAGAGCAAATCTAATCAAAGAACATTATGCTGGTGCGTTTTAAAAAGGAGTCTGTTTTATGAACGCAGAAATGATCTCAAAAGAAGCCTAATTACACACCAGGGACAGACTTTGCACATGCATTAGTGTGTCCATTATGATCCTGAAGCACTAGGAGCAGTAAGTCGCTCCAATTCATTATCCACTACAGAGCAGCTGGAAACACTGAAGTCTCAGCACGATGGCTGCAGAGATATTAGGATATTTTAGTTTGGTTCAGATGTCTTGAAAAGTCCGTCTGGGTCCTATTCACCTGCAGGTTTATGCAGGGGTTCTGGGTAGAATAGCTTGAAAGTGCAGTACTTGTTGCACAGCTCTTGTTTTTTAGGGCAAGGTAAACAGCCCAATTACAGCATTCTCTCTGGTCGTCTGACAGAAGACCAAAGGAAGGAGAATAGCAGTGGAAAATCTGCAAAGGCTCTTTAATCTTTAGATCTATTTAGCCTACACTACTAGGAAATTGCTTTTCTTTGAAAATTAAGGAAAATTGCCTTTGAGATGGTCTAATACACGTCACCACTTTTCTGAAGAGACACTCAAACTCACAGTAATGCAAACTGAACTGAACTCCGAGTTAAATGGTGATAATAAGCTTGAAAAGACTACCCAACCTGTTCCCTGGCTGCTCGTTTTGTAGTGTACAGGCAATCGACATGGACAAAACGTCCCTTTACTTAAAAACACCCAGAAAACACTTGGGTTAAGCAACAGATCCTCCATCCCTAGGTTCTAAAGGTACAAGGAAAGGAGCTGGAACTATTGTCTGTGGTAGCTGACTATATAAAGTGGAAAGTGTCCATTGAACACACCACAGCATACAGTGTGGACAGCACAACATTGTTCTTGGCATTTAACCCACAGCCTTCTGAATGCAGGGACAGATTCCCAACCACCAGGGAGTTAAATGCTACAGAGTTAAAAAAAATAAATATCTAATTTGCCTATTCTTGTCCCCATACTGACAAAACATTCATTTGCAGTATTGATATTCTTCACTTTAGGAATGAGGACCTGAATTCTACTACCATGGATTGTAAGACCCTCTCTTTTGGAATGTTTAGTATTGAACTCTTAATGAAATCTTACTAAGAATCATGAATCAAACACTTTGTCCATGTGTGTTTGAAGCAGGCATGACTTGCACTTAAAATAACCATTTATCTGCTACTATCCCTGCGAGTATGTTTCAGTTTAAGGATGAGGCCAAAATCATCAGAAAGCCCTGGTGAACTCGGTCTTAAAATAACCAGGTAAAGAAGTGTTGGTTTCAACTGGACAACTGCTGGCATGTCTGGCCCAGTGCTGTCTGCACTAGTGAGATTTACAGAGTAAAGGAGTGGGTGGAAAAGTGTGTGTGTGTGTGTGTGTGTGTGTGTGTGTGTGTGTGCAAAAGAGTCTGTGTATTGGTTCAGCTGATACCTGAGAACACACTTTTGTGCTCTCACTTGGGATATGAAGTTGGAAGTTAAGCAGGCCAAGGCGGCCCAACTTTTCCTGCCCTCTGTTCTGAATCAGACAGATACCCAGGAAGGGTATTCATCCCAGGACAATACTGCTTCATTCTAAAAAGAACTAGAAGGTAACTCATCAAACTGCAACACTCCCTCCAAAGAGCTTCCGACCTGCATCCCCAAGGGGTTTGCCCCCTAAATTATAATGGTACTACTCCAGCCCCTAGAAATTGAACACAAGATTTAATTTAATACTTGGAAATTATACTGTACTCTCCTGAAACAGGCAAGGAAATATTATATTAATGATTGTCATTCACCCACCTAAACTAGTCCACCAGTCAAAAGAGACACTGAGTCACCACTCCACAACTGCATATGCACAAACCATGGCATTCACTTGCACAAACTGAAATGGGACAAAAAGGAATCTGCTGAATCCAAGGGTCATTATTATAACCTATTCAGTAACTGTAATTAATTATTTAATTAAAATGTAACTGCTATGAAACAAATATAAGAGTTGCATTGTTATGAATCAGGAACCGAAGTGTTGACCCCTACAGGTTAAAGATGTGACTACTGCCTCCCGAAGAGTGGGGGTTAGCCTAGCTACAGCAGTTTATAACTTTTAGGAAAAATTCAGTCATAAATTCAGTGCAGTGAAGCAATATGTACCAAAGTGTGGAGCAACTGTGAAGTATTTTTAGAGCACAGTTCATTAGAAGAGACCTTACAATATTTATGAGCATTTATGAGCCATGTTTTCTGAAGTTTTATTTGCGCCACTACTTTTTTAACTAAATACCAAATACAGTATCTCACTGTCATGTGTTTACCACGCCTCATTATCAACTCGAAGGAAAGTTGCGGGAACAAATGCAATCGAGCATTTGATCTAATTAATTTAGAAAATGTATGAAGTTCTAGTAGTCTGGTTGTATTAGTTCTAATTTTGTGTGGCTTAGGCTTGTAGCAGGGGTGGTAATAGTCTAGTGGGTAAAACATTTTATCTGTGAACCTGATGACCACAGAGCTGCAGGTTCGAACTTGAACCCCCACTTTCTACCGCTGTGTCCTGGAGCAAGACACTCAACCCTCATTTGCCCCAGGGGGACTATTCCTGGAATTTTTCTATGGACATTCTAACAAATGAGCTTACAGAATAACAGCAAGTCAGCAGAAATAGACAGAATGATAAAAAACAATTCCAGCAGGGATATCCAAATTACACTGGCACTGACATGACCTGGCTGACACACTAATCACAGTGAAGCTGCAGAAATGAAGCCAGGGTCACAGGGAGCTCAGTGGTTCCAAGCTAAAACTCATTTGCAAGATCAGATTTTGGCTTAACTCTGGTTTACTGAAACTGTGAAATTCTGTTCTAAAACATATGCTAATTTTAACATGCTCATTTACAAACTGTCATGTAATCTAAGACTGTAATGTGAGTAAAAGTATGTGTGTATGTGTGTGTGAGGTGTGTGTGCTTGTGCGTGTGTGTGTGTTTTTACTTGCTATATAGTGATGAGCTATGTATCCTAACCAGGGTTGTAGAAGGGTTAAGGAAACACACTAGACAGGGCAGGCACACAGACAAAACCGCTCATATTCACACACTGGGCCAGTTCAGTATCTTCTATTCACCTGACCTGCATGTCTTTGGACTGTGTGAGGAACCTGTAAACTCCACACAGAAAGGACCATCCACTACACCACCAGTGTGTTGAATTTACATGAGGAGTACCTGGTGCTCATCTAAAGCTATAATAAAGAGAGAAAATAATTCATTCATGAAAAACATCAGCTTGCTCAATTTATTTCCAAATCTCTATTACTGACAGTGTTGTGGACATAAGAGGTGCTACACATCCCTTATTTTTTTAAATAATGCTTTGGAAGTAAATTTAGAGTGTGATGCCTATAAATGCCATTTTCAGATCCCACAAGTCACATCCTGTAATGAGAACTATTAAACCACATAGCATGTATGTACCATTCTCTCATCCATCATGCATTATCATACATAAAAGGTCATCTTGAGTGGTACCTTGAGGACAAAACAACAGAATCTTCAAATTAGATGGAGCTATGGCAGGAAAATAAACACCCCACCACAGCTAACAGTGACTAATCTAACAATACACAACTGTGACTGGGGGCTGCATATGAGTGTCTTTGTTGTTGTACTGTGCACTGGTTAATTAAAAGAGAATGTTTTGTGTAACTGTCATCCTCTGACTCTCAAGTTGAGATGGAGTCGGTGTAATTACCATCTAAAGAGATCTTGCTTTTCTCACAATGCCATCAACTACTTCTGCTGCCTACCAGTCAAAAGTTCTATTAACATCGTTCAGACTGGAGGAGCAACAAAAGACTCATTACAGTTTATAAATAAACAGAGCGTAATTAAAAGTATTTTTCTGTCTAGTCATCCATGATCATTCAATAATTAGCTTACATAGTAACAGGGTTGCGCTCTGCCATAAAGTTAGAGGGAGAGACTAGCATGGCAGGTTTCCAGAGGGGTAAAGTGATATTAGATGATTCTTTATGGGGGAGAGCTGTTTACATACCCTTGAAAGGTTAAAACAGATGGGTGAACAAAGAAAAAAGGCCCAGGGGGCCCGTGTGCTATAGCCTGGACGAATGAAAACTAGGATGAAGTCAAATGATTAGTCTTCTCCGTAAATGAGCATGCCAGAAGTAAAACACAGAATATTTGCTGAAGCAGCTAAAGCATTTTTTAAACATCTTTCCCAGACACACATGAAACAATACAGTTTCATTGAGGTTACTACTACTTTGATTACTATTCATTCCGTTTCACGATAAACATGATTTATAGAGATAAGATTTATGTTAAAGTTTTTTATTTTTATTTTAAGCATAGCATTTATCTATATAAAATCTAACATAAAGCTTAATCTTTTCATTTATCTTTCAAACAGCAGCTATGTTGTTATTGTTTCAGATATTTTTTTCAACATTACTATTTCATTGCATGGCACTTGCTGATAAAAGTATGAAAAGTGCATATATATAAATTATAATAATAACAATAACAACAACAACAACAACAACAACAACAACAACAGCAACAGCAACAACAACAACAACAACAACAACAACAACAACAACAATTATTATTATTATTATTATTATTATTATTAT
>JBBMFX010000011.1:11193161-11208987 GCA_037832545.1 Rhabdalestes septentrionalis
ACTTTGAGTGATGTAAACTAGCCACATAGACTAAGTGGCTTATTTAATAAAACTAAAAGTTAGTGTGAGCTCTGTCCTTGGTGGCTCGCTGCAAGTTTTTAAACTTCAGGACACAGAGACCTCTATCTACCTACCAGAGATATCACATTTGAATTTGGCTGTTTTAATAGTAAAACATTTTATAATTTGCAGTTGGAAGAGTCTGCGTGCACCAAAAGTAATGGGACACCGCGATTTTTCTTTTACCTCCGGGGGTATTATGGCAAACGAGGGGTATTTGCAAAGGTCTCACCAACCCCCCTATGTAACTGTGAAGTTTGATCTGGATTAGTGCTTGTTCCGCGGATCTATGCCACTCTTAATGTTCATTGACTGCTTCAGTAGCAATGACAGCTGCCTCATTTGCACTGCTATTTACTGAAGAGGATGTAATTTGGGTCTCGCGAGACCAGACGCATCTCGTAAGACAAATCTGATCTCGCGAGATCTCGTACCACTAGATCTCGTCACACTCCTAGTTACCAATATGCTCTTTAATAATTTTCCCTGTGGCTCTGTTAATGATGAGCTAACTGGAGGCTACTTTATTAACTGTAAGCTAAATCTAGGCTAGATTTTTATGATAAGCGAACTATTGGCTACTTTGTTAACAGTAAGCTAACTGCAGACTTCTTTGTTAACGGTAATCTAACTGTAGGCTACTTTGTGAGCGGCAAGCTAACAATAGGCTACCTTATTAATGGCAAGCTAACTGTAGGCTACTTCATTACAGCAAGAAATCTGTAGTCATTACAGCAAGAATCCTGTTAATGAAAAGCTAACTCTAGGCGACTTTATTAACTGTATGCTAACTGTAGGCTACTTTGTATAATGTGATAATGTATATTGATAATTAACACTGTATAAATACAACTGAATTGAGTTAGGCTATGTACCCTCATTTCAGTTTAATGCAGCATTTCATAGCAAAATAATTAAGAATCGATAAGATTGATAAGATAACAATATAAAACATTGGGAAGGCAAAATTCTGGTGTTTGCTGCTAGCCCCGCGGCCCCCGGTAGAGGAGGCGTGTTAACGGGTCTTAAGATGCGGTGCCATCAGTTGTTGCCGATTATGTAAAAATGGACAAATTTCAGTCTGATTAATCAGCCTGACTGATGATTGGTCTTCCTCTAGTCTTGTGTAAAGGCTTTTCAAAATCCTTTCAAAAGCTTTTACTGCAGCAAATTCTCTATCATAACGCACTTGATCTACTCAGATATCAGAGTAAGAGTACATACAGTAGATACCTAGCCTGGTGTAACCATGCAAACAAAGAGAAGTATCTATTTTCTGCTGAGCAGCTGTTTGCAGATGTTGACCCACTTCTTGGGGCCCTGTCCAAGGTGCTGCTTCCGAACAGGTAAGCAAAAATGAGCGAGCCTGTTTAACATGGTGAAACATATCTGCCTAAGCACAACATCACAGGCTTTCTTAAGTTCTCTTCGGGTGTGGTGCACGGCTCTATTGCTGAGTGGACACTGGGACTTGCGGGTAGCTGCTACCCTGCGCTCTGTGACAGCTGCTCTCTCAGTAGTGGTCAGCAAGTCATTATGCTTGTTCTGTTTGCCCTGTTTATCAGTGTAAACACCAGACGGGCCAGAACTGAACCAGGGCCAGGCGCAGGGCCCTCTGCTTCCTCGGCAAGCACCAAGGGAAACAAAATCAATTAGCGGCCACACTGAGAGGGAAAGCAAGGAGCCCTGAAACAGGCGGGTTGTGCTCCTTCTCAATTTGTGCTCAAGCAGGAAAACATGAAGTATATGATGGTACTCCCACTCACTCATGCTTCATTTTAGGTCCAAATTGAAGCACAAATGGAGTGCAAGCTGACAAAGTACCAAACAAAATGCCGAAGAGCTCTCGATCAGCACTGCTTCGTTATGAGGTATGACTGTGTCCCTATAGTGCACTTCAAACACATCAGAGTGTTTGGCCCAATGCATTGGAACTGCACAACAGTGCTGCAGGAGAGGCACTGCTGAAACACAGGAGCACTTGAGATGGCCGTGCAGTAGGCAGGGACAGAGAATGACGGGTACTAGTGAGGGAGTAGAGTGCCACTAAAGCATTATTATTCAGTGCTCCTGAAAGCTAGCGCGACATTCATCAATGCCCACTGGATGCACTCTTGTGATGTGGTCTCTCAACAACTTTGATTATCCTCTCACACTTTCATATTTTCAGATTTAGCTTGTAAAAAGGAAAAAGGGTCAAAATATGTCCCAATCACTGTTCTCATGGTCACTGTAGATGGATTTTGTGTCTATATGTGTAAGTATTGTCCTTTTTATAATTTTTCAGCTCCACTTACCATATAGTTACACACTGTAGTTTACAAATTACGAATATAGTTCGTTCCTCTGGATAATTATTTATTTGTTACTTTCATCAATCTTGAGGATCCCCTTAGGACCACCAGTAAGCAATAGTGGCATGTGAGTGATTTTTTGCTGGATGGGTGAAAATCAATAGGGACACATACACTACACTATAGGGGGCTGATAGCCGAGTAGTGTAAGTAAATATAGTCAATTTGCACAAAATGCAACCGTACCCAGAAAAGAAGCACTCCAATTATAAGAAAAATTGTTTCCCACAACCTCATTTGCATCTTTAGTTAACTCTTAACTGTAACGCAGATGTTCTTGTTGAACTCTAGTTTGGACTCAATAGATACACTACATCTAGTTTGGAATAGCTATTCTATATGGACAAATGTATTGGACATCTGTCCATTGCACCAACAAGGACTGCGATGACATTGCATTTGCAGCTATAACAGCTTCCATTCTACTTGGGAGGCTTTCCACAAGATTCTGAGTTTCTATGGGAATTTTTGCCCATTCATACTGTAGAGCATTTATGAGGTCAGACACTGATGTTGGACGAGAATATCTGACTCACAATCTCCATTCCTTTTCATCCCACAGGTGTTGAATGAGAGCCAGGCAAGTTTTTCCATACAAAACTCATCCAAATTGTGTCCACAATGTTGCAAGATGTTGTCCAAAATGTCTTGGTTTGCTGAAGCATTAATATTGTCGTTCACTAGAAGTAAGGGAGCCTGGCCCAAACCCTGAAAAACAAGTGTGTCCCAATACTTTTGTCCATATAGTATATATACATGTTTCACGTCGTATGCTACTTGTGAGAAACAGCAGAAAGTAGACTTGAAAGTAAACTTGTGTTCTGAAAATATGAAAACTGATTGACACTAATGATAACACCTTACAGCAGCATAAATATCGTACACAATCCATAAAAATGAACCTGGATCCGCTACAATCATGATCTCTAGTTCCCCTTTTTGCCCTAAAAACATACAAAAACAAACAGCCATCTTCATATCACAGAAACAGTCCATCCCACAGCAGTGCACACTTTAAAATCCAATATTTTGATCTTGAACCAGATACACTAATAATGGTAACATATTTTGGATAAAAGAATATATGTGTGGCAATGTACAGTTTGCAACTTTTCCAAGTTGCTTCTAAACCCTTTGCTGCTCTGCCTAGAAATGCACGAGTGCAGTTCTAATTACAAATGAGGAAACATAAGTGTCAAATTGAAAGACATGCTTACAAAGGCCCTTTATGCACACACATTGCTCATTTTTGAGACTGGCAGTTAGTGAAAAACTATTTTGCCTGAGAGTGTGAAATGATTTCAGCAAAAATTTGCATGTTTGACCCATTACCATTTCACTTGTGCTGCTTCAATTTCTCTACATATTTTTATACTGAACAGAATGTATTTTAAAATGTCGATTCATTTGCATTACAAAGTGCAAAATGAATTAAATTGTAGGAATTTTGCCAATGTCTGAATAATGCAATACATACAGCTGCCATTGAGTTAGGCATGAAAACATCAGCTGGTCTTCACATTGTGCAAACATTAAAATTACCTTAACATACCTAAACATTACCTAAACATACCTAAACATATTATATTGTTATATTATATTGTAATCTATTTTACATTATTACTTATTTATTATTATTTCTATATTACTATATTATTCTAAAGTTTGATTATTTATATCAACAGAACATTTTTTCACTCTGTAGTAAAGGTACAGTTTCTGACATACTAACATTAGGTTCTTTTTCTGACTACTTTTAAATTCGAGCCAGGTTCAAATATGAAGTATGAATGAAGTATGAAGTAAAATGAAGTAAAAACAAGGTACTGAATGAAATGTTGCTTTGTGCTGATACTTATACTGGAGCTCGTAAACTACATTTAAAAAAGGTTTATTTGGCACACATTCAGTGTCTCTTGACTTTTCTGCTCACAATGACTTTGAACATGTTTCAAAGAGTCAGACTCAGTTAAACCAAACTTGGGTGTAAGAAGCGGGTTGCCTGGCCACCACAATGCCTCCTGTGAAAACTGGGTTCCTCCATTTCTGCTTACAGTGCACAAAACTGTCTCCTCTATGATCTATTGCTTAGGAGAAGGACCAAGCTTTGCCCATTCATTTTGCTCTCAACCTGTTCCACAAAACATCCATAAAATATAGGTTAGGAATGAGACACTATATATAGACTTCCATATAGACACAGTCTTGAAATGGCAGTCAACACTGAGACCAGAGGATCATTACTGACATAAACAAAGTCACTTCATTGGGTGGTGCCATTTTGTCAGTTATTAATGTGGACATCATTAACACTGTCAATTTAAAGCCTCGTAGTTTTCTGTGTATTTTTAAACCCCCACTTGTTTTTTTGTTTTTAGGAAAAACCGACAAATAGAAATGAATAAAATCAAATTACACAATTGTACATTTAAGTGAAGAACATTTCTGTTGTCCCATAAAAGTGAGCATTTTGGTGATTGTTTTGTTAGTGACGACTCTACTGGTGTTACTACTGTTGCTTCCAATATAAAAAATAGAAGTAATAACAATAACAATAACGAACATAATAAAAATAATTATAAACATTTATGGAATATGCACAGGGTCTTAAACAAGAACAGGTGCTACATAAAATGCAAACGTCTTATTATTGTTATCAGACAATCGTACTGTACATCACCGGATAAAGTTGCAATGAAAAAGTCACTTCTGGAAGCAACGGTTCCAGGCACTTAAGCACAGTAAAGGTATTGTGTAAAATCCTAAAGAGCAACTGTCTAAAACCTCTGGAGTGAGTTGAGTCACACTTGTATGGAGTTAAGTGAAGGTGAAGAACACTTCATTTCACAGGCTGCTGACCTGGCACCATATTTCATGATGCATTTAAATAAAAACCAGCAGCACATCACTAATGGGTCAGTGCTGGAAAGCACTTACTTTCATTTCAGATTAAATGTAGGTTTTGATGTCCCATTACCTCTAGTATGCGATCCAGAGTAAAGAAGTAGATAAAGATGTAGTGGAATCAGAGAAAAACAAGAATAAAATGCTGTAAATTATAAGATGGTTTATTTTTTTATGTATGTTCAAATGTAGCATTTCAGATAAATAATTAAAAAAAATACGGACATGTGAGCTAGACATCTAGTAAGAAGAAAAGTGGTTCTGCAGGTTACTGGCCCAGGAATAAATGTAGAGTTACTTCAGAAGTGTAGGTTCTCTAGATAGAGCGATGATACAAGATCCAGCTGAAAATCTTTTTAAAGAACCTTATATCTCAGTCGTACCTCAAAATAATGCTACGCCATTCACATGCATGAGAAGAAACCATAATTATGAGTGCAAGAGTTTTTGGGGTTTTCTTTGAGCATAACATTCATGTATGTACAGAATTTAAAGATGATCAATTCTATGATATTTGAAAAAAATGACAGCAAAAAATTAAAACCAAATACTCCAGGCATTCAAATACAATAAGCCTGTACCTCCGCGGATCAGTAAATGTGATACATAAAATTAACTTCAAATAGAAAATGGAACAGCTACATTGCCATTCTTTATAAAGCTATGGGGAAAAAAACAATTGTAATTTGTGGAAGTGTGTCTGTGTAAAATGTGCATGTCTCTATGGTTTGAGACAGCATTGAGCAAACTTTCTAAACAAAAATGTGACTGGAGAAAATTTAAAAATGATACATATAAATAATTTATAATACCTGGGAAATGTTAAACTACTCAATACTTTATTTTTACATTATTTTGCGACAGTGATGTTAAGAACAGTGTGTGCATGTGTGACTCTGTTTCATCCCATTAGAAACTGAATCAGGAGTGAAGCTACTGGAATACAACACATAGAAAAGCTGATATACAAACACTGTGAAACTCACAACATATTTGGAGGCGCTTCTTATGTTTTACACACCTCACACCGCCATAGTTCCTAAAAGAATATCAACCTGTGCATTTTACTCACACATACACTGCCGCAAACTGTACAAACAGTGAACAGACAAAAAAGGACAATGTGGTCTCATGTTCCTTTTCTATAGCTGTATGGTAATTCTCCTCACACCAGGAGGAGAGTGTATCACCTACCTGTCCTTTTCCTTTTTTGCTTTGGCTGGAGAGAGAAAATGACCATTAGTGCACCCATGTTGCCCCTTCTTGATCTGCTCAGTGGTCCAGACGTCCTGTTGAGGTACCTTTCACTTCAGAGAACCCTGCACGTTTCTCACCACAAGATTAAAGTCTTCTTTGTTAGCCCACTCCCTCCTCCTGGCTGAGCGAGACCGAGTTGTATGGACACTAAGCGAAGGCTGTGAGCTCTGACAAGCTGATAAATGTGTGTTTTCCTTCCATGGAACGCTCCTTCAACTTTGGCTCACTTGAGAAACTAGATAAATGAAGCTGTGCATGCCTTCTGTTAGAGCTGACTGTTGCACGCTGTTCTAGTGTGTCCCCACTCTTTCAGAGGAATGGGAGAGAGAGAGAGAGAGAGAGGAGGCAGAGCAGGAGGAGGAGGAGGAGGAGGAAGAGGAGGAGGGGGAGAGAAAGGTACAGAGGAGAGTCACGAGCTACAAACGTATGATGAGATGTCAAACTGTCCATGTCCCATAGATAATGAAACCGAACGCACTCCAGATTACAGCTGATAATACACACCACTTGGGTATGAGCACCATTTTAAATTAAGCACAGTAACCATGTAGGAGCAAAGCAAGTCTACATTATTTAAAATTCATAAGGAATTTCTCAACCCGAGAGCTTTAAAGCACAGAGTCTGCATCATTTTAATCAGTGCTATTCAACTTCTGACAACCTTCATTTGCAATTCTGCTCAGCCACTTCTCCTGATAGAAATGCAAGACGCCTGAATTAAAGAGAACCAAAAAAAAAAGTGCTGGAATCCCAAAACAGGCACTGATGACTAGTGGCTTTTTAATACAAAGTTGTAAGACATCCAGCTTTTCTTCTGAATCAAGAAGGAGCTAACAGTCTAGTAATCTAGCAAAAACAAGGTAGCATGCACAATGCCAAAATTAACACCCCAATTTTCTGTTCCTTCATATTTGTCATCGTGAATGCTTTTAAATCTTTAAATAAATTGTATTGCTTGATGTAAACAAAATAAATAAATAAAAAGGTTGTCCAACATGTAAATCACAAGAGTGACTGAATGATGCAAAGTTCATGGAAAGATCGCCATGTGAAGATTCGCACACTGTAATGGGTCAGCTGCTATTCTGGTGTTTAAAAAATGGAAACAAAGCCTGTATCTCTGAAGACTATTTTTATTCTATGGTGAAAGGGTTATTTGAGCAATCACTCCATTTCCTGCATTGGAAATGAACAATAAATGTTCTGAAAAACATGAAAATGTGGAAATAGGGGAAGGCTATAAGACACAAGATGGACTTCAGTTCAGGCCTTCTACTTGAACTAAATTTTATAACTGGACCTCAGTGGCTTAATTGAATACCCCTGCTATAGAAGATCATCCCAAAAGCTTTTAGACTGTCATGTGCGGACTATAGTGACATATCGGTCATTATATTCACATTTTTAATAAAAGTTGTAAGCAGCAACAATATCAGCAACTGTAAATGCTTTATAAATGTTAAAACTGATGTCATCACCTTGGATATATAAAAGGTATTGTCGCAGTCTTCGGAAAGTATTTTGATTTTTAAGGGGGCATATTATGCAAAACGTTTTGCATCCTTTTGTACAGCCATTTGGATCTCTACTGCTCCTATAAACACTAAGCATGAAAAAAACTAATCCATCCGTTTTCTGTGAGGCAAATGAAAGATTTTGGTCTCAGGAATCATATGCCTCTATATCCTGATGCCAGATTAAGGACATTTGCATAGAACCACCCTTCATCTTTCGAGCCCCAACCCATTAGATTAGCTGAAGATCTGCCATTTTTGTCAGCTGGTTTTACGAGCATGCATAAGACGCTGAAAGCTATGGCTAAAGGCAAAAACCAAGTCACACATGAAGTGTTGTCGTAATTTTTTACGTGTGGTGCCGCATAAGCATGGGATGGGTGGGGCGTGGCAAGCAACAGCTTATTTGCATAAAAGTGACAGAGCCCTTAAACAGCTCATTTTGAAAGAGGATGAAACTGTCATGAACAGAGCTGGTAATATCTGTTTATGTGATTTTGTGCAAAGAACTTCATGAACATGTTTTGTGTAGCCCATAGACCTATTATAACTTGTTTAAAAAGCAGGCAATTATCAGCAAAGTACACATTGAGATGTTTATGGATATTTGCTTAAGGATGCAACTGATGGAGTCATCTTACCAAAAAGGTCGAACAGCAATGAGATCTGTCAGTTGTGTGGGAATACATTTGTGATGAGCTGAGCAGGTATTCAGCACTGTAGTACACATTTCTTCAAGAATCCTGTGGCTAAGCAAAGGAATGGTAAACTGAATCTAGGACACTTAATACGTTCCCGCTTTTCAGAGTGGCAACAATGCCACACCTGCTTTATTCACTTGTTAAGTTTCAGCATTTTAAAGTAAAGGATTCAACAATGTTTACAAACTTGTCTCTGCATATTTTGAAAGATGTTTTAACTCCTGGCAGATAGAAAAGAAAAAAGCCTTTCTTTCATCAGATTGGATTACTTTCAAAAGCTGAAAAGTTATTAAAATGAGTGTATCATAAAACAAGTGATTCAGAAAGCAATGCTATACAAAACACTACAAGTTAGTTTCCCCTCCCACAGTGTTGGCAACTAGTGCATGTTAAATATCGGCATTTGGTCACGTATCAACCCATGTAACAGTTTTTAAAAATTAGCATATTTCATGGATGGAAGGATGGATGGATGGCATTCATGTTCCCTTTGCTTAACAGTTTTTCCTCTTTTATCTTTCATGAATACAACAGTCCAGTATCATCCTTTCTGTGGAGTCATGAACACTGACCTTAGCTGAGGCTAGAGTGACCCAAAGATCCTTGCATGTCCTTCCGGAACATCTGTATGATGGTGATTTATTAGAAGAATCGCTTCTGTGCCCTTGGGGAAGATGTGGCAGGCTAGCCAATTCTGGGAAGATTTACCAATATTCCTATGATCCTTAATTTGTCATCATTACTCTCAATGTCATTTGATTATGTCCTAGAAACTCATTCATTGATTCATTTTTTGTTACCGCTTAGTCTTACTAGGGTTGTGGGTACCCAGGGCCTATCACGAAGTTCACAGGCATGAGGCAGGCACTCATCCTGGGGAGGGCACGGCAGGGGCCCTAGAAACCCAGACTTTCCCCCCCCTAGTGCTCACTCTGTTCAAAAAGAAGTTAGTTTTGTATTCATGTGCACGTAAATATGAGTGATTTTTACATTCAAAAGTGTTTGCTACATTCAAGTCTGGCAGTGTTCAGGACGCTGAATCTGATCAAAAAGTAAATTTGGTTTATTTATTGCTTGGATTAAAAGCAAGAAAATAACTTGGCTAATTGCATACTGGATGCATTTGCTACAATCTACAATGTAAAAACGGTTTACACATAGGGAAAGCATGAAGTAAGGAGGATCGACACAGACAAACAAAACTAAGTGTATGTGAGAAAGTCCTATGTATTAGAGGCACTGTATAGTGACAGAAATGTAAGCAAATATGTATCAATTTAACGATAGCTATTCTTCTAATAACATGTAAGTGTTTTGAAGATCAATTTGTAGGGTAAAACACTTATATTAAAAAAATGATAAACACAGCAGTAACTTGCTTTGTGAGCCATAGTGTAAGTTAGAGCTTAGATCGGGCCCAAAAAATGAAACCCAACCTGAGTCCATGCTCCTTTTGGGCACCACACGTCCTCCCCATATGTGCTGGGGCACTAGCCCTTCGGCTAGGTCGGACCGTGTGGCACCCCTACGTCCAATCAGTGGAGACCCTTCCTCCGTGGAGCCCCTCCGTTGGGTCTCCCCTTATCAACATAGCCCCCCACCAAAAAAAACATGAGAAATCCCCCCCCACCTTAGGTACTCTTCTACAGTGCTGAGGGGGCTCAAACATCCCTTCCAGGCTCGAATTCTTCCTTATTCCAGGTACATCTGCCCTGGTTTCAGAGGGAGTTGCAAGCCCGGTCTCCGACAAAGAGGACGCGATCCCACCCTGGATCCTGGAACGCCCACTGCGGAGAAGACAAAAGCTGCAGACCGTGTAGCCGTGGAGCTGGGAGGCCCAGAGTGCGGGGGAGCCGAGCACAGCTCAGAAAGCAGCCGCGGACCCAACCGAGCACCCTGTGCCCCAAGTGGTCTCTGGTTCTGAGGACCTGAACCCTCCCTAGCCTACTTTACCGCGCAGGTACTGGCTGGCTCAGGAACTTCCACATCGCACCTCCTGGGACGGCTACCACTACGCTGGAACCCCAAGCCCGAGTGCAGCGCCTCAGTGGTGGGTCTTAGCATACTGTCACGTATGAGTGCTCGGGAGTGAGGCAAGGCGCAGATTGCAGGTTCAGGAGATGTTATTTTAATAAGGACACAGACTTTAAGACAAGACAGAACTGTACCAAAACAGAGTACATAAACCTGGCACTCAAATACAAACTAAAGACACAAAAGGGAAAGGTAGTGCTAGAGACATCGTGGTTCCATTATGGATGCTAAGACAAAGAACTCTAGAATCTAAGAAACTTAAATACTGAACAGACACACAAGAACCAATCAGAACTCACAATCACTTAACCAAAATACAAGACTGGTGCTTCAGAATTACTACAGACACACAGTCAAAATGTCAAAATAAAAGTCCTCTGACACAACACTTATGGGAGAATAGTTGGAAAGAATGTTCTCTAGAATGAACAATGAGATATTGAGCCACTTGAATTTCAATACAAAAAACTAAGAGATATGAGAGAAATAAGTGTAGATGTAATTATAAATAAATTGTAAATACGGAAAATGTGTGTGTCAAGTTCTTCCACTCCAAACTCATCCAACCATGTCTTTATGAAGTTGGAGAAGTGTCATGCTAGAATAGAAAACTGTGTCCACATATTTGGAAGCATGGCGCTGTCCAAATTGTCTTGGTATACTTGAGTATATGCACCTGTGGTAATGGGTATAACTGAAACACCTGAATTCAAACATTAAGAAGTCCCAACAGTTTTGTAAATATAGTGTGCATCTAATAATCTCCTACATTTTGTTTTCTAATAATCGGCTTCAGCTTTTGTACATATATTGTTCATCTAATAATCTGACAGCTCTTTGCTTTTGCCCATGGTGGTAGAGAAGTTGGAATGAAAGAAACTGTGGACAGGTGTCCTCCATGCAGTGTCTTGCCTCATAGGATGAGGACAATGATGAGAAAGGTGAGGGATCAGCCCAGAACTACACAGGAGTAGCTTGGTAATGATTTGAAGGCAGTTGGGGCCACTGTGGGGATGGTGTTCTTTGGGTCATACCAGCATTTCTCTTCAAAACACGGCAGGTCGAGTTGATGCCAAAGAGCTCGATTTTGGACTCATTTGACCACAGCACTTTCTCCCAAGCCTTCTCTGAATTATTCAGATTCTCACTGGCAATATTGAGATCTATAATTGATAGATTGACTGTAATCTGTTTGCACTGTGGGCACACAGCAAGTCTGTGGAAGCTAGAATCCACCTGGTATATGGAGGATCAAATACTTATTTCACTCAATGGCATGCAAATCAATGTATAACTTTGAAGTAACATGTTTTTCTCTTCGTTAATATTCTGTCGCTCTCTACAAAATGAAACTACATCATGAATTAGAGGCTGTCCATTTTTTTGTAAGTCAGCAAACCTACAAATTCAGGAAGGTATTAAGAAATATGAATTTCTCCTACTGTAAGAAGTCCCACTGGAGGTCTATAGGGAACTTGAGTACTTTTAATTGTTTTGTTTTCTGCTCATTTTGTCACAAAAGGAATCATTATTTTCTTAAGGTAACAAACCTAGCACTTGAGTGTGGTAGGACATTTCGCCCTCACCTGCTCATTAATACAGTTTATCTCTTATCTACTTCACAGCACATTCCCTGATATACTTCAATACAACTATGCTTGGTTGAATCAAGACTTTTTCTTAGACCTGGGGCTATCTACAAATATACTGTATAGAGTAGCTCCTCCAGAAAAGGCTGAATTTAAAACTTTTCACTTCTAATGTGAATACAGTTACCACTAATTTGTGTTAGTTGCACTCTACATTTTGGGTAAAAACAATGCAGATCATTAATCAAGGTAAAGGGAATGAATCGTGTGGGTAATTTTAGCAGGCACAGTAAAAACACCTGACTTTTGCAAGGTCAGTACATGTGGCTTATGGGAGACAAAACAAGGGAAATACTGACACTGCAGTAGCACCACTTAGTGGAGAAGTGTGGGTAGCAAAACTGGCAATTCTTGGAGTCACCACCCAGGGGCAGCAGAAGATAAGATTTGTGATGCTTCAGAAGCTCTGCGTCTTTACCACAAGTTGGAGTCGTGCCCTAAGCTGCCTCTTCACGAGTCGTGCCCTAAGCTGCCTCTTCAACTTCATACATACAGGAAAAAAAGAGAAAGCACAGAATAACTCCATTATGATCAAAGCACTGACCTTGAAACATAGGTACCATGGCGAGACTGCTTGTCTCTGCAAACCATCTCTCTTTTGGTAACTAATATACTTACAAAGCTTTTGGACTAGATTAATGCGGAGACATTCAATAACTTGAGGCGGACAGACAACAGAATCATGCAAATGGAGTTTGTCCTAAAGCTCTCAGCCTCACTTCTATTGCGTAAAATCATTTTGTCTGACTCAACGCGTTATTTAAGAAACAGAATATGTATTATTCATACTAAGTCTACAAAGGACTAACAGTTCCATGAAGACATTTCTTTGGGGTAACTTTGTTTTAGTTTAGTCCTGCTATCAGCATTCTGTCTTATTCTGCACACTTTTCACAATACTGGAAATTAGGGCATTAATGACTTCCTAGTCAACTAATTCATCAAGATAGTCGAAGTCGAGTCGACTAGTTGTGATGATGTCAAACATACGCAGGAACAAAGGTGTCCAACACTGAGTAACTTTTATTAAAGTTCTCTGTAACATTAACAGTCAAAATGACATTTAAACTAAACAAAACAAAGGCTGATACCTTGAAGGTTCTGGTAAATTTAAGTGGAAACAGAAAGTGGGAAAAGTTTAAGCCCCGGCGCTGCTCAGCTCCTCTGAACCGGACTCCCTGCAGTGCTAGCATTAGCATGTTAGAAAGAGGTGCCGTTTCAGAACCGTGCAGGACGCCGGCACTTTTCCTGAACTTTCACACCAACTTGCAGGTTCTGCAGATCTCCTGCTGTTGTGTGTCTAGAGTGAAGGATCTCCACACGTGTGATGTGTGTCTCTGTTCTTTGCTGCTGTCTGTCTCGTCTTGTTGTGGTCTCGTGTTTACACTCCACGCTACGTGCCTGTGGTTCCGCCCATTTTAAGAAGGTACTATAGTCATTGGTTAAACCAAGGAACGCTGCTCCCAGAGGCCGTCAACTAGTGCCTCTATAGTCGACTAATCGACTAGTCGACTTTTGTGTTAATGCCCTACTGGAAATATAATAAAAGTAATGTGTATAATTTAAACAAGGCCAATTCTGAAGACACTGACAAATACAAAATCCTATGGATAATTCATTCATATGGATTTTGTTTAATGTTGGTTTGTTTAAGCAAATAAAGGCTGGTGGCACTGATAAACATCTCAAAACATTATTGAAATCTCAAGTGGTCTATAGCTATTGCACAGTACTGTGCAGTTTTGTGTCAACATCCACATGATAAAGGCCTTGCGGATATCTAGGCTAAGAAAAGGACACCTCAAACATTAGCACTGCCTGCCAACTGGGCCGAGCAGCAGGAGCCAAGGGCAGGTAGTCCATGGTAGGCCATCTTTGCTAATGAACATAATCGCCTGCTGTTTGTTATTAAGGCCAAGCCAAGACAATAGCATTACAGAGCACGCTGGTGAAATCAACACTGACTTACAAGACACGGTGAGTTTTTATTTATATTATTCATAAAGAGGCTCAAACAGAAATTACACTCCAAAATCTTTTTTGTTTATGCTGTTTTCTGTTTTATTAGATGGGTGAAAATTTTATTTAGCCTTCAATGTGTTGGAACCCATGCTGTGCAGCGTTGCATGTATATCAGTCTGACACTGTGCGACATTATATGCAAGTTTGAGATTAACGAGCAAATAATCTCAATTACTAAATTAGTCCATCAATTTAACTGAACAGTTCATTGATATGCCTGTAATTAATTTCTGGACCAAGGTTATCTGGCATTGCAGCAGGCTTCAGCCTACATCAGTGATCCACACTCCTCCTTCAGGCTCCGCGACTGGGACCACTAGAGGGCCTCAGTGTGCAGGTGCACAGCCAGCTGTACCCATCAGCCTCACGTGGCTGATTCTCCTCTAGCTGACAGAATGAGAGAAAGAAGCCGAGGTTCCGAGTGTTTTGGAACAACAAGATTATCAGTGAGGAACCACAATACAAAACTGGCTTCTTTATGATCACCATTTCAGCTACAGTGCTCTAAGATCAAAGGTGTTGGTTTACACCAGGAGAAACTGTAAACCATACACTGCTCTCTAGCATGACAACAACTGAAGTAGAATGCAAGCAGTGTGTGGAAATAGTTATGCCCTGTGGCAGCATTCCTCATGCACAGCTGAATATATTCATAATCGTCTTGTTTGCTAAGACTACAGCAGATAAATGACCCAAAACAACATTAGTTGAATAGTCAATTTTGGATTATTGCACATCATGGAGAACTCTCAATTTCACTGCGAAACAGAAAATACTTTCCCCTTAGGCAAAGGCAGCCTTTCTAAATGTACCGTCATTCGGTCGCAACGGTTTCTCTCTCAGTTTCATCTAATACATGTGCACAACATTTGGCTTTTCCACACAAAACAGTTTACCAACAATTTCTTCATTTTTATCCCTGTCAAATGGCTTTGAAAAATATTTTAGAAACAATTATGGGCAACAAGTATTTTATGGGTTATCAATTAGCAGCTTTGTTTCTAAGTGAATAATTAAAGGTATTTCTGCTTCCATATCATGACAAATCAAATTCCAGTTTGAAATTATACATAATGGGGTGGAAACCACCACAGAGATGGCAAAACAATGACATTATCATACACTATAAAGACAAAATTTTTGGGACACACTAATTTGGGCAAGGCCTCTTACTTCCAGTGTAGGACAATCCTAATGCTTCAGCAAACTAGGCTTGGGCAGTATCCAAATTTTGATACCGTCATACCTCCTCCCTAATTTACCTTGGTATACTGTATTACCATGAATAATAAACAATTGTGATGTAAGGCTCATGTGACGGGTTGGGGGGG
>JBBMFX010000011.1:11209087-11248167 GCA_037832545.1 Rhabdalestes septentrionalis
GACGGTATAATGGTATTGAAACTGATACCGTTGTTATTTTTAGATCCCGCGGTATACCATATTACCGTATTACCGCCCAAGCCTACAGCAAACCAAGAAATTTTGGACGATGCCACGCTTCTTTGTGGACACAGTTTGAGGAAGAAACTTTTCTATTCCAGCATGACCCAGTGCACAAAGCAAGCTCCATAAAGACATGGCTGGATGAGTTCAGTGCGGAAGAACTTGACACACACAGAACCCTGACCGCAACCCCGTTCAAGACCTTTGGAATGAACTGGAACTGAGATTGCGAGCCAGACCTCCTTGTCTAACATCAGTATGTGACCTCATAAATGCTCTATACAACAGAAAACTCCAAACACTTATGGTAAGCCCTCAGAGAAGAGTGGAAACTCTTAGAGCTTCAAAGGGGGGACAAGCTCCATATTAAAGTATCAGTATTATTGTACTTATTGTATTTGCTTGTAAATTGTATTATTGTAAATGAAGTGTCATTAAAGTCCCTGTTGGTGTAATGGTCAGATGTACCTATACTTTTCTCCATTTAAACAATACTATGGAAATGTACTCTTTTTGATCACAAGAGAAGAACTGGGTCTTGCACCATCTTATGGACCTCAGGGCAAGGGTAGAAGTACCAAGACAAAGGTATATTAATACATTTTTCATTTGAAATAATAATAATTAAATAACAGGCATTTGTTGCCACTGTATCAGTATCCTGCATCTTTTGTCAAAATATAAATTTTATGAGCACATAAAAAACAAACGTGAGCTGCAAAATCAGTGTTTGAGATGTGAATTTAATTCCTGTTTTTTCACTTGAATGCAAAAGTATACAGGAAAAGTTAATTTAATTAGGACAGAATTCAGTTAGTTTGGATTGCCAATACTGATTCTACAGATTCCACAGAAAAGCACTGTGATCATTAGCACTGTGATCATTAGCATCCCTTCAGCCTACAGGAGTTTAGTCCCCTGCTTCAACATTACATAATATTTCTTATTTCCTGACAGGTCACGTTACAGACACAACTTCTGTGGTGAGTAATCTGTCAAAAATATCACACTCTAAGACATTTGAATTCCATTATCTGAAGTATATGAAGCATTTGTGCTTGCGATTATTTTGCACAAGTATCCATCCATGTGTCCAAAGAAAGTGAGTGTGAAGAGCAGTGCTGAGAAGAAGCAGATGATGTGCACTGAATTAAAGAAAGAAACTTGAAAATCATCACATAACATTTCTTCAGTCTGCACCTTACTGAAGCAGAAGGAGCGGACAAACACTATAATGCCAGCAAAGGCCGTTAAAATATTTTCTAAACAGCAGACATCTATCCATGAAAATAAGGAAAAGCTGCTGACGCTGTGTTTTACAGAGAAGCAGCCTGCCGGAGATCCTGTAACGAAGGAAATAATCTGCGAGAAGACTTGAGCTGATTGTATGGGTCATCTCAAACAAGCATGCATCTCTATCCAAAAGAAAACTAGGCTGGCTTAAATGAACATGTACAAGATCTAAACGATTTGCTGCTGCAGACTCAGGCACTTCGGTGGACGAGGCATCGGGTGAGCTGTTTAAAGCCAGTCAGAACTGGTTCAAGAATTTTTAAAAGAGGGCCGCAGCGAGCATGGATATGCTGAGGATTACCTCAAAACTTTTGCCAGAATTATAGCTTTTTTTCTCTCACTTCATAGATCTTTAATAATCTCAAATAATAACTTTAAGATGACCCATAAGATCCAAAATAAAACTTGGTTGGCTTAAATGAACATGTACAAGACCTAAAATTTGTCTAAGTGACTAAATTCAAGTTCTTGACACTAAACTCACACATTTTTGAGATTCATAAGTAGTTAAAGAGAAGAAAACTGAGAAGCCCATGAAAATAGAGAAAGAACTGTGAGATGCTCTATTGCTATCTATCTCTCCAAAGCAGTGTAGGTAGGAGAAATGATTCAGACTTCAATAATCTCCAGATAAACTGACCTGCAGAGTGCACGGCGATCAAGGGTGATTAAGACCCAGTCCAGATCAATCTTTTTTTCACGGCATACAACAAAAACCAAGGAAGTGGAAACAGAATCTAAAGATTTTCTTTATCTAGTCTAGTGGTCACCAAGTAACAGGACAGGAAGTTGAGTATATCAAGTAAATCAGAACTCATTTCACAGGTAGTCCATGTTAAGTTCTGATGGACCAGACTCCTTATCTATTTATAGCTTGGTCTGCTCAGATGCACTTGGGAAACTCTTTCCCCTGGAGATGACTTACAAGCTGTAACCAATATTTTTCTATGTTTCTCAATCCTGTAACTGAGTACTTTGCACTCTAGCACTCCTGTGGCTTTTTTTTCATGCTAGAGTCATAGAAAAGCCACACACACACACTTCACATTTCTGAATAAATGAATAAAGTGCGTCATGGTGTAGACACTGATAATTGAAGTTTGCTTTAATAACATTAAAGTTTCAGACATACTGAATACTGGCATTCTATTATTAATGTCTTACAAACAAGACAGAGCTTGACTTGATAGGGCTACTTTCAGAGCTAGTCAGTATGGATAATAGTTTAATACTCTTCATATCAATATAAATGTAATAGTCAACATACCAGTATTCTGGTACAGATGATTTATCACCCAGCAATTCACTGAAATGAATTAATTTAAAACTTCTCTGGGGCTCCCAAATGGCAGATCTGTCTTAGTGCTGCATCTCTCATTAGGAAATCTCGAGTATGGTTCCCAGTGGTGATACAGACTTCTGGGGCAGGGAGTCCCAGAGAGCACAACTGACACAATTATTCTCTCTGGGTGGATGAGGGAGTCCTCACCCCATCACTTTTAGCATTCTTTAGCATTATTCACGTGTAGCGAAAAAACATGTGATAGATAGACATTTCATTAGAAGTGCATAGAGACAGTTTATACAGTCAGATTCTAACATAGAAATGCTCCCGTGAAGCAGGGTGCCTTGTTGAAAAAAGCTACCCCAGCACAAATCGAGAGCAGAATCTATCAATTCATGCTACCCTACAGAAAAATATTCCCTTGAAGAATATACAGCTGCAAGTGTCCCAAGGTAGCACAGATGTAGCTCTGAATCTCAAGACTGGCCCGATTCACATGGCCCGATTAATCAGTCACATGGCCCGATTAATCAGCGTTTAATTTTTTTTTAAAAAACACAATTTAATAGCTGTTGTTTCAGTTACCATCCCATTTTCCTCAGGACAATTATCCTCACATCTGTCCTCCCTATTCATACACCAGCTCGAACCAAAAGCCAACTGTCCGACCTCCAACTTCCTGGAGGTTTACGTTTACACCTTTATGCTCATGCTGTCGGTATTTTGCTTTCTAGGCTCATGCGCATCCCCTAGAGTAAGTATTTACCTAGTTTGTGGATCACTGCAGCTGTTCAGCTGTTTTTTTCTGTTCACAGATTTTTCATAGTTCATACAACTATTATCCACATGAGCAAAAGCCCAATTTCTGGACCTTTGGTTGTTTTCCCCTTGGTTTCTTAAATATAACGTATTGTTTCTTTCCAGCACATGCATCTCAGCATACCTCATTGGTCCAACCACATAATAAATGATAAACAAAACTTGTAAAATGTATCATCTACAAATGATTTTATTTCACTTTTCTGAAACCTTTTATACGTTGTTCCAGCCTAGTCTGGTCATAGCCAACTCCCTCTGTAGCAGATCTCTATATCAGATGGTTGGCTTCCCATTCCATGTGAAAGCAGCCAACTGAACTTCTGAGGACACCTGGCCAAGAACAGCACCTGGTACATGTAGTGTTGAAGGTTTTTTTGTTCCAATAACATTTTTTAACACAGTATAATGGGACATAAAAACCAATGTCTGGGAAACACAATGTCAATGGAATATGATGTCAATACATTTACATACATTGAGGGTAAGTAAGTATTCTTTTCTTTTCTTCCCCAAGGGACCCAAGTCAGACGTTTTATAAATGATTTTGATCATTTCTTTCCCCTATAGTCATTTGCACTGATATGTATTTCCTATGATATAATTTCCACCATCTAATATCTCTTAAGATCTGTTTTCACCTGCCCCCTGGTAATCCCCAATTCTCCCTGCCATTCTAGCCTGCCTGTCCTTGTCACTATTATTCCCTTCTAGCAAAGAAATATCACCTTTCCTATTCACATACATCGTATCTCCTGTATGCTGCATGTCCCAGCAGCCCTTCTCCAATGAAAACATGATCTCAAGGCTGTTGTAGTATTCATTATGACAAGAAAAAAACATCCATCCATCCATTACCTGAGCTGCTTATCCTTAAACAGGGCTACAGGGGGTGCTGGAGCCGATCCCAGTGCTCATAGAGCAAAAGGCAGGGAAACAACCTGGACAGGTTGCCAGTCCATCACAGAGCAGACACACAAAGACACATTGACACACACGGCCACACCAAGGGGGCAATTCAGCATCTCCAGTTCCCCTGCTGTGCGTGTCTTTGGACTGTGGGAGTACCTGATGGAAACCCACACCGACACAACGGGAAACAAACTCCACACAGAAAGATCCGTTTGGTGTCCTTTTTGATCTTTGGTGTTTCTGAACACACATTACATTTCATAATTAACCACACACATGGTTTTAAGTATTCGTTTTGAGTAAAATATTCAAGTTAATATTTTTATAACATCTAGATTTATATTTATCTGTCTCTTTTTACAATTTAAATGACAACGAGCAATTTTCACCTGCAGTGAAATCCAGCACTCAAAACTAGAGCCCAAAAATTGAATGCGTATTTAGTTATTACACTTTGTTTAAATGTTTGCTGCTTTAGTATCTTTCACTTACCAGTTTCAGACTATCAAACAAACCTGATCGATGAGGGATATGTAGATATGTTATATAAATATAATTATATACATTCATTCATGCATTTACATGACCAAAATAATATTTTAAAAGTGATGATCACCCACATAGACAATGTGAAAGAACCACGCAAGCTGCTTGCTAAATAATACGTTTGTAAAAACGTAAATAAAATTCTCTTTCACTAATAAAACAATGGATTATTGCATCTCTGCATTTTCTGTACAGTGAAATAATGCAAGTATTACACTTTATTGTTTAGTGTTAATTCCAGAGACTGTTTGCTATAAAAATGTAAAAAGTATTTTTTAAGGTGCAGCATTTCTCATATCTGGCAGCTTTAGACCTCTTTCCAGCAAAGTGTGAACTTTGCACAACAATGAACATACACAGGATCTAAATCTCTCAATATTTGCGATAAAAAAACATAAATATTCAAAGTGAGACAGTTTATAAACAAAAGATTTTATAAAATAACTTTATACGACTTCATATGTTATTTGACAACATATTCCATATGTTACATTAAATATCGACTTTAAATTTGCTGTAAGTGTTACGTCTCCCCCCGTGTCCCCGGCGCATCCACAAAGTTCCTTGCTTTTAATCTCTTTATGGCTGTCCTGACATCCTATTATACCAGCATAGTTCCAGTATCTTGAGAGAGAGACTGTCCATTTCTGACAGATTCTCACTTACTGAAACTTCTCTATGTGTTTTAGGTGAGAGGTCTTTGTGTAAATTGCCCTTCTTCCACTCGCTCAGTATGTATTCTCTGCTCTGTTCTCACACCGGACATTAATCGGATTTAGTGCTAGGGCCTGAGGGCAAGGTGTAATGTCCAGTCCGATTTATTCTGAAATTTGCGTTAACACATTCAACAGGCTAAAAACTGCAATGCATCTGTGAAATGGCCTTTAGTATACCTGCAGTTGCTTCAGCATTCTTATTCAATAACACTTGCATTGAAATGATGACAATGACAGATTGTTTTGTTTTCTGTCCAGGAACCTCACAAGTCGCACTGCTCAGATTAAGCCTTTTAGGATGTCAGCCAAATTTAGATACCTGGCCCTAAGATGGATTTGTTGACACATTATGATGATTTATGATGGCTGGATTTCAATAAATAATAATAAACTTTTGCATTGTGATGACAGTATTGTCTAGCCATGGCAAAAATGACTATTGTATTACCTCTATAGACTTTAAAACATTTATAGACAGTTCCAGTTTATGCTGCGAAGAAATATCCGCTGTGTGTGAAATAACTCAAGTACATGCTGATCAGCCACTTTATTAGTTATGCCCAAGTTGTATCTGCAGTCATTGTCCATCAGCTCCACTTACCATACAGATGCACTTTGTAGATCACAGACTGTAGACCATCTGTTTCTCTGCATTATTTGTTTGCACCTTTACCCAGTTCACCAATGGTTTGGAGGGGGGTCCAGACCATTCATGAACTGGGTAAAGGTGCAAACAGGACCACCATTGAGCAGGTATTATTTGAGTAGTGGATTATTCTCAGCACAGCAGTGGCAATGATATCATAGTGGAACACTGAACTGAGAACAGTCCACCAGTCAAAAAGATCAAGCTAAAAGAATCAAGTGTCCAGAAACTGACCACTGATAAAGGACTAGAGGATGACACATGGACACACACACGCCTCTACAATGTCAGGGTCACTGCAGTGCTGAAAATGATCCACAACTCAAGCGGTACAGTATCTGTCCACTGGTGGTCCTGTGGGGCCCCTGGCCATTAATGCAGAGGATGAAGGATGTGAACTAATAATACAAAAACAGACTACAGTCTGTTACTGTAAAATAAGACGTGCACATATGATAAGTAGAGTTGATATAATAGATACCAGATTGGTGTACCTAATAAAATTACTCATTAGCTGTTAGCTAATATTGCATGTTGAAAGCCAAATTAGTGGCCTACTAATCTATAACATGCTCTGTAATTGCTGTTACATCTTATACCATAGAGCCCAAAGTTTGAAGTAAAACAAATACTGTATATTAAAAGCCCTTGGCCGTACACTAAGTTGTGCACTTGTAAATGAGGAAGTGATGTATCTAAATGTGTCCATGAAAAATGCACAAGCTTAACCTGAGTGGCAGAAATGCACAGATGAATTATGCATGACACTCATTAATATTCATTTCAACCAATGCCCTGGTTCATTTATGCATTTAGGGGATTTGAGTTTGGCCGATTTAACACCAGCTTGAACGCATGATCATATCCATAAATTTCTCAAAGTAGGTGCATACAAGGAAGACCAAACAGAAAATAGGCCATGACGAAGTACTATCCAGTGTCTCCTGGGTATTCAGACTCTGATGGAAAAGGTTTTTTTGTATGGATGGATGGATGGATGGATGGATGGATGGATGGATATTAGATAGATAGATAGATACATAGATAGATAGATACATAGATACATAGATATACAGACAAATAGATATTAAATAGATCGATAGATAGATACATACATAGACAGATAGATAGATGTGTATGACGTCCAGACACTGCTCCTCATTAACCTGCCTGGACCAAGGTCTTTCTGTTATTTTTCATCACTGCTCTTTTCGAAGATACAGGCCAGAAGAAATCGCTCCTCAGGCTTTTAGACAGACTAAGAATAGAAAGAAAGGGAATGCAGGATTGTAGTTCATTTTATTGACTCCTTAAAAACTGACCTCCACAGACCTTGGGCTATAACATTTCTAATATTTCTTGGTGCCGTCTAGTGAGCGAGAAGCCATAAAGTGCAAAGCCGTGGCTGTGAGTGGATGGGAAAAGGAGAAGCAAGGAAATGGGGGGAAGTGATCAGACTGCAAACAGCTTCTAATTCAACTATAAAGAACAGGAATTTCATAAATACATGCATCGCTTTTAAAGGTGGAGTTAATATGGGGAAAAGGGAAGTAATTTTACTATCATTGATTTTCATGTGGTAAAATATGGATTACAGTGAACCTCCGTTTGAGAGTAATTACTTAATGGCAAATACTTCAGTTGCCATGGCAGCTCTATTTAATTATTGAGTCCAGATATATGATCTACATATACATGAGTCATGTGCAATATTAGCCCATGCAGCTGAATGCAGGTTTACAGTGAAGCAGGAGTAGAGAGCTGGCAACACTGAGTCATCCTGCATCTGTTCTGGGATCAACTCCAAATCAATGTGGTTCATTTCCCGTTTCTGTGGTTCAGGAACAGGACCAGAATGGACAGATTTGAATCAGCACCAACCTGGAACCTGAGCGGAAGGTAGATCTTGCTGATGGAAAGAACCTTGAATGAACGAAAGTTTGTCTGCAGATGATAGAGACAGTGAAGCTGAACACAATGGTAAAGTAACACATGACACATGCGCTCAAATTACAAGAAATCTATGTACCAACAGAATATGTTGTTAATATTATCATTTATTTGTTCTCTCATCATTAAAATAAATGGAGTAAACACTCATTCTTAACTCTGAATCAATACTGCAGAGGCGGTAGAAGGCTTGGATGACAGGGTGAAGAAGTCAGATATCTGAAGTGACTGATGTCGAAATAATGTGATGATGAAAATCAAAGGCAATTTTCCAGCATATCACATATATTGATTTCCTTGTGGTGGCCCATAATATCAACACGGACTGCCAAAATATCAACATCCCCCCAGCCCACCCTGTAGTTGATTAGGATACTGTGGGGTTGTGAAAGTTAGCATGTTTTACATAGTGATTAGTCAATAGTAACATGTGACCCCCGGTATAAAACTTTGGGAAACACAGATTCTCTTATTTTTGGTCCCGGCTTTATTGTTGCTACATTTTTTCTGAAAGCTGCACCACTTCAGGTGGAATTAACTTATTTGGTAAAACACAATGGCGAGGAACCTGGAGCACTCCGTTAACCATGGAAAAGAAAGTCGTATCTTCATTCGGTAGCTCATCTTAAATATAAAAATAGCTGATTTGTGTTCTGCTATATCACTGGCGCTATCTACAAAAGCAACTTCTAAAGGTTCAAATGAAAGGGCGTTATTTCACCATCCTGTTCAAGCTTTCAGTACATGTGTCATAAGTGCTGAGCATCTATAATTGAATCGTATTCCAATATTAACCATGCAAGCGCTTGATGATGAGACTGAAAAGTGGGCATGCAAGATTAATAATTGATTATTTTAGGAGTTCTGCATATGGCAGATGATAAAGCAAGCGCAATCACATGTGATGTATGTGGACGTGAGCGGACTTTGAACTTGTGCTGCACATGATGAGGTGGTGTATGTATTAGACAAAATTTGAAATATCTCACGTTACAATCAATACTAAACCAAATGCCTTAATCTTACCCGTTAAAAATTACCATACGTTTTGCCCTTAATTTCCCATACAGGTAATTAAGGCAAATTAAGGGAAAAGGTGCCAAGATTAAGGCTGATTAAGTGGTAAACAACTGAATTTCCCCTTATTTTTAAACAATATAACTGCCAGAAATAACACCTTAAATTTAAGATTAAGGGGTTTACCCTCATGCCTTAAATCTCATTTTAATGTAAAACTGACGGGTTGGATTCACAAATTAACAGCCACTTAAATCAGCTGAATGAGTTTGGTATATTGTCTGGGGTAAATTAAGGTTTTAAGTAGAGATCGACCGATATATCGATTTACAGATATTTTTCCCGATATTTAAGCATTTTAACATAACCGGTTATCGGTTTTGTAATATCGAGTTGAGAATTACGCGCATGATCGCCATTGCAGCAGATGTCTGAGGGGAAACTGCGTGCAAAGGTAAAGTATACTTACTTGCTTTCCTATATTTAGTAAGCTTTATTAAACATAACAGCTATTAATGCACACATTATATGTGTTACATAAATGACTGATGTGTAGTTTATGCAGCTTGTAGATATGTAGTTTATGCACTATTAAAGACTTTAGTAACAGTGCCCTTTTTTAAATTAAATTTTTAGTATTTTTTAGTATTTTTTGCACTTTCAGAGCCCTAGTTTTGATTTGTATGCAAGGAGGGAGTGATTATTATAAATAAAACAGTTTTTCAGTTGAGTGGTGTTGTAATAATTGTGTCAAAAACAGAAGTATAATAGTAAATAAATATCAGTTCTGAATATTGGTTATTAAACATGCAAATTATCGGTATCGGTATCGGTAATAAAAAATCAATATCAGTCGGTCACTAGTTTTAAGCACATGGTGTTTTGTAGTGAATGTTTTTAAAACATTTGTGAACTTTGTGAACTTACAGCACATGTAAAAACGTGTCACATTTTGCATCACCTGTTAAAAATGAATTGATCATAAAACGCCCAAAGTTAGATCAGGAGAATTCGCTTTCAGCACTTTCTGCTGCCCCTTCCTAACTTTCTCATCCGACTCCACTCTCCTGTCAGGCACGTTGTCAAATGATTTATCGACACATTAATCGCAGTGGCCATTTGCTGTGATGGAACTCTCCTATAGAACTGACAGTAATGCGTATGAAGTGTGGCTGCTCGGTGCAGGGCTGTCACCAGAGCATCCACTCACTCGCTCTCCACCAGTTGCCACGTGGAGGAAATGATCAGACTTGCTAAGCACACCAGCGGTTGCATTAACATGGATTACGCAAAGGCATGGTTAGAGAGCAACATTAAGGATATCAGCATATGCAAGGCCAGAGGACACTGCAGAGAACTTTGGGCTTTTAAAGGAAAAGCAGATAAGAAACAATGACTTTTCGAGCCACAGGAGAAATACATACAAACATCAGAACGACTCCAAAATTCAAGGTCATGTAGCTGATGTTAAATATGGTGCTCATCATGTTATCCTGTCCCTCAACCTCTTCCATTGAACAGAATACACCATTTTGTGTTGTTTTCATGTTTTATTCCAAAATTCTCTCACTTTACAAGCACGCACTGTGTAAATGTGCCACAAAAACCTGGGTGTCTGTATGCCAAACTAACTGCTGATAAGCATAGCTCTTGTACTAAGTAGCATTGCTGGTTTAGAACTAGGCTAAACATTTTTTAAATCACAAGTCTAATTCAGCAGAATAATGTGTTCTTCATATCTGGCAAATGCACAAGTAGTTGGCTATGTAGTGGAAAACATCCTCATCCATTTAGGTGTAATTATCCATTTAGGCAGTATTATAAGAATCCTTGAGCTAGACTTCTGATGCTTCTTTTTAAATGCCCTGCTTTCTTGATATAATATCACCTTAGTGTGAACATGTTAGGTTTTCCAATCATTTTCACCTAAGAGCCAAATATCCCTGAATTTTTGTGAGTAGTGTAATATATATATATACGGTAAATTCCAGATTACATAGCACACCTGATTAAAAGCCGCATGCTCTAATTTTAGAAAGAAAACCAATTTTGTACTTGTACAAGACTCACCGGATTATAAGCCGCATGTGTCTCATGTTGTAATATGAGATATCTACACAGAATTTTAAACGTTACAGTAACAAACAAATACATTTTGCAAATGTTTTTTTTTATCTGTAACACGGCTACCCTTAAGTATATGTACATGTCAGTAACACACACATTATGTTGTTTCTGCTTTTTTACTGAACAGTGCACAAAAAACATTCCATCCCCTAACGACCGGTAAAGATATATACCCTATATATACTGCAGCCTACGAGGAAAAGTCATTAATCGGCATTTCATCTTCCTTATCTTCGTCATGGGCGGGCCTTAGGGGCCCGTGCCGGCCCTCGGACTCACTCGGACTCACCCTGGGAATACGAGCCTCCAGGATTGGTCCGGGAGTTCGAGCTGCCTAAACACTCGTCACAGATGTGAATGAAATATATCAACCCAAAATGAGCCTATGAAATGTTTGCCTCCCTGCAAATCTGTGTCTGGCGCCGGGTCTGATTATGAGGCTAAATGTTTTATGCGTCATGAAAAAAACATGCATGAGCCGCACCGGTTTATAGTCCGGAATTTGCGGTACATACATTCACACATACATGCAAAATCCCCATGGTCATATGGTCATTCTGTTGATTATGTTGACTACAAGAAATCTGAAAGAACCTCTGTTTCACTAGACACAACAAAATAAATAAAAAAATACATGCCAATTAAAGTTTTGTTTCCTTACAGTGCAAGAAGAGCTCAACTGATGTAAGCTCAACCATCTCTCACATCACAAATCTGTGCAGTGATGATATGAAGCAAAGTAATTTGATTTGGTATCCTGGCAGCAACATTAGCTTAACATCACTGAAGAAAAGGCACCTGTAGTAATTCAAAATTTTCTCTTGCCTTTTGGAGGCTTCATCAGGATACAGTTATCCGTAGGGGTTGTGCGATATGACGATATGAGATTGTGAAGACGATCTGTATACTGACGATCTGCCAAAGCAGAGAGATCGTAGTATCGTCTAAAGACTACATTCCATCAATCAAATTACACTATTTGCAAGTCCGATTAATGCCCACCTTATAGAAACAGTGCTCAACCAACCAAAGTTCGGTTTTAATAGGTATTATGATCAGTTAAAAAACATTTATCTTATACTGTTGCCTTCTCAGCCACGGCTTAAGCGGCTGCGTCTTTGGTTCCTTACTCTCGGCCACAGATATCTCTTTTCCACCAGAACGTATCTCCACAGGTTTCAGCACGAATTTGTGTAGGAAAATGTCACCGTGGTTACATTCACGGAGCGCTCTACAATAGTTCCGTTCAAGCCATTCAAATCTGCTTTTCTCAGACATTTGTTTGCACAGATATTAGAGTAGACATGAAGACTAATATTTATTCATGTAAATACAGAGTGTTAAAATCCTCTAAAGAATTAATAAAGTGTATGCATGTAAACGTAAAGTTCCTGTTTATTGTTTTACCTAAGGATGTTTTGTCCCGTCATGTTGAATAATAATTTGGTAAAGGTTTGAGTTTTATTAGTTGCCTTTTAAAATTTTTTTTACCATTTTATTTTCTTGTTCTTGTTGATATTTTTTTCTGACATTTAAGTATTTAAGCTTTAAATAAACATGTTGGCAACATTTAAATCAGTTTAGAAATGTTATTTGGCCTAAATGGTGTTTTGTTATTTAGGAATGTATTTTTACAAAGGTAAATATTTTGGTTGTACTGTTCAGTAACTTATATCTATAGTTAATCTATAGTAATCGTGATTTAACTGTTAAAAAATCGTGATATGAAATTATTGCCATATCGCCCACCCCTAGTTCTCCGTTTTAAAACCAAACTCTGGCTCCAGATGCTGCATCACTGGTGTATGAGGTAAGCAGGTACGATTACACTATATGTCATGATTTACTAAAAATGCAGACACTAGAGCAATAGATTGTGGGGAAAACCTCATTTTAAATATTTGGATGTAGGACTGAACTAAGCTGAATAACTGGAGTAAGTTCTGATACTCAGAATTGCAGCTGGGTCAGAGTAGAAGAAAGCCAGAGAACACATTTTAAGGCCAGGCAGTTGAATATCTCAATGCAATAGCATAACTATGCAATGGGAAATAAAAATACCGTGCTCAAATGTTTACACAACAAGGAGACAGAGATAATAAATTACATTTGTTTTATTCATGATTAATTAACATTCAAAGCATCATTGTTCTACACAGCTGCTTGTAACACCATTCGTGAGAATTATTTTCTCACAGATGTTGCAATCATCTCAGTGAAACCTTACTGCAGTTTGGTCTGGCCTCCTGAATCACTACAACACCCCTAAGCTGCAGTTCCAGTCTGTGCCAGGCTGATGAGGCATACAGAGCACATCGATCATTTGGTTAAGAACAAATTATTGAGGTGAGTCACACTGTTCGATTGACTGGAGGGTTCTTTAAGCGCAATTTGTAACTACGTCACTTCGGCCCAGGGCCTGGAGGGGCCCTCAGCAAAGCAGTTGCTTCCTTCACTTAGCCCTTCTTTATTTTTTCAGTACAGAGAAACTGACAGTAATTCCACTGATAAACGCCCACTTAATACGAGACTGTGAGTCTCAGGCTTTTATGCAGAAACACAGCGTTAACTGTCATGAGGAGGTATTGTATTCACATTATAACTGGAATTATATGAACATTTGTAAAACTGGTATTCTGAGACAAAATTATCAATAATTATTGATAATTGTTGATATTTATAATATAAAATAGGTAATTTGCTGTTAGGTTCAGTTGAACCAGTGATAGCTTCGATTTATGAAGAGGATGGGGGGTGGGGGGGGGGAATGACAAGTCCCAGGGCCTTTTTAAACTCTGAGCCTGACTTCTAAATAAATAAATAAATAAAGTATTGTGCACTGGACAATCTGCTAAATGCAGTAAGTGCAGTGATGGGAATAACGGCGCTATAAATAAATGGCGTTACTAACGGCGAAACTTTTTTCAGGAACGAGTAATCAAACCAATTACTGTTTCCCCCGTTACAACGCCGTTACCGTTACTGATAATAAAATGTTTGTTACTATAACTGAGAACACTGAAGCGGTTTTCATGGGAGCAGCGTCTCTCTCAGCCATAAGACGTCTCTTTCTCTGGGGTGTGTGTGTGTATTCGGGGCCGGGGCGGAACACATAACCTGTGATGATGATTGGTGTGTCTGTACACGTAGTGTAACTGAAAATACGATGAATGGCTTAGATTGAGTAAATTTCCATGGTTAGCCAATCAGAGGCAGAGTAGCACGGGTCGCCACACACAAGCACACGCACGGTCGGTCAAAGGCAGAGAGAGAGAGAGAGAGAGTTTTGCCTACCGCTCTGGTCAAAGGCAGCTTCTGCAAACTGCAAGTTTAAGCGCTACTTTTCCCTCGCTGAGGTTAAAGGCAAAAATGTTTATGTGACGTGCAACTTATGCCCAGGAAAATAATCCACAGAATTTTTTGTAATCCACAGAAATAACATCAGTATGAAAAGATTTACATGAACATTTAACTTTTTTAAATTTTACGATTGAAATACTGTTTACCTGGAAATATATATACAACAGTTTTATTCTTAATCTTCGGTGAATGTTCATGTAAGACTGCAAATGTATTTGTTTAAGCATGCTGTTAATAAGAGATTTGATTAGAACATTCCGTGTGGGTGGATATTTGGCTGATCTGGGGGGGGGGGGCAGGGGGTATCAATTCATCCATCACATTTTTGGGGGGTGGGGTCAAAGAATAATAAAAATATGAACTTAAGTTTACAAATCTTGTGGCAGAAAGAAAAATATTGTAATGAAGTTCAGTTTTCATTGGACCAACAAAGCAAATCACAGAGTGGGCACGGCTTGTCTCTGGGGCCGGGCTCCCAAGTGGAAGATTATTGAAATTTCATACAATGTTAAACATCCTACAATATTTCACTGAACTGGTTAAGCTATGGGAAATGTCTCTTCTAGGGGGGGTCAATATAATATACCTGGGATAGTGTTAGAGCTAGGCAATTGAACAATATCTATTGTTAATGTGTTAATTAACCCCGAAATATATCTCAGACTGCATTTCTACACATGTTGTGGACATAATATTGTCAGTACTTAAAGAACACTGACCAATTACATGCTTTATTACAAACAGAGCATAATCAGTTTTGTTTCATTTGATCTAGTGCAGTGCACTGAATATGTGTTGCTAATTATTAACAGTAATTTTAAACATGAAAACACTGGCTTTATCAGTTCCTACTCATCAAATCTTTTGCAATATGATATAAAAGCAACAAAAAACACAACAGTATCTAAAGCACAACAGTATAAATACAGCATATTCGTGAGCTACACTATACTGGCTATTCGTATTGTCCAGAAAGAAATGTTGACAACCATCACGCCTGAAAGCATAGTAATGGGCACTTGTCTTCCTGACAATACATCAATACCAATTCAGCACATATTCAACTGGAAGAGTAGTACAATCCATCACCAGACAACTGAATTCATCCATATAGATTCCTGTGGTGTGGCTCTCCCTTTATAGAGAGATGCTATTTATAGAGATCTCACTCTCCTGGAGAATGAAAGTGTGTTAATGTATTCCCTGCTGTTAGTACCTGAAATCTGCAAGCCATTTCAGCACCGAGCCTCGTGGGTGAAAGACTAATGCATTTGCTGCAATTATCATTGCTCTTAATGCAGTTTTCATGATGTTGATTTTATAGGCCCTGACCAAGGCCCACAGTCTGATGTGATACATGAACATATATTAAAGCTAAAACTAATTTTGTTGTACATACAATAGATGTGTCTGTTTTGCAGAAAAGCCTTTCTCTGGGTCCTGGACCAAGATTAATTATTTTCGTAAAGCTTGATTATGTATATATAATTTTTAAACAACTTTGTAAAAACTTTATTTAAAATCTAAGAATGGTGAAATGCCACTTAGCAAGCTAATTGCGCTTTGCAAGCTATCCTGCTGGCATTGGCTTTATTATTACTTTTATTATAATTTTACCAGAAAGAAAGAATATTATAAAAACTAGCATGGATGAAATATAATCAACTTTTATAATAATGTAGTCTCAAACATTTTCATAGACCGTAGACTGTGTAATGTCATAACTTGGTTTCTTTTTATTTACCTAACATGTTCAAAGTCACTTCTATTCCCTAACTACAGGTAGGAAGGTAGGATTCAAACCCATGACCTCTAGAGGCAAGTATCCAACCCCAGAAGGCCACCACAATTTCTATAGAAGTGGATTCTTATATAACTCTAAAAAAAGAGTTTTTTTCTATGTAAAAAGAGAAAAAAAGGCATTTAGACTCACACAGCAGTTTTGAACATTACACACATGAAAAATGAAAAACCATTGTACAGTTAGATATTGAATAAATAACCCATCTCTTTTGCAAATAACCAGCCTACCTATAACTACAGCCTTTAAGGTCGTTGAGGCAGCAGGCCAGGAGGATATGGGGTGGCCAGAAGTTTAGAGATTTAACATCAATTTAAAGTGGGGTGATATACTCCAGATACATTGCTTTCACATCAAGCTACTTACAGAGACAAACAAGAACATCACTATGATAAAAAAAAATCAACTTCTCAGCCAGGAAATAATAAGACATGGATTTCAGCATGGAGTTCAAGGGACTACCGTGGCACAAACTCTCCAAATAATCTTGAGGATGAAAGTAATGAATGCTGAACATTGACTGTGGGAGGATTTGTTACTTGCAATGCAAATATCCTCAGTATATGCATTTCAATCACAATGTCTGACATTGGCGCTCTAAAACAGATCTTTTTCCCATTTGCATAGGTCACTAAGCCTATTACTCTGACGCATAATGTATCATGTTTCCAAATTCCCTGGGGTTTATTCAAGGAACTGAATGCATACTCGTTAATCTTCACATTGCTTTCTGTTTTGTTTCGCAGAGGCACTACCATAGTCTCAACTGTAACAAACAGTGAATGATTGACTGCTTTAATTATAATTACACCCATCTCATAAAATATTATTGCACTAAATGTATTCTAGTGACAGACATTATCTTTCCTACCATTCAAATGCCTTAATTAGTTTGAAGAACCTGCTCCCCAAACCCTTACATTATTTTGTTAGAAAACTGTTCCAATATTATAAGTGTCTAGGAAGGAAACATAAATACACTTTAGAAATTAGCAACTGTTCTAAGGCTGCAGCAAAGTTATTTTAGTAATAAAACATTTTTTTAATCACTTGACCAATGTAATGCCCCCGGAACATGTGAGTGTGAGTACCCAGTCTAACCCCCACCCCATATCCAGCCATTTTCTTACAACAGGACACACTCACATACTACGTACTTGCTTACACATTTCTGTAAAAGATGGCAAATTAGGGACACACCAAGGTGAGTGAAAAAATACAGCTCTGGAAAAAAAACAAAAGAGCACTGCTACTTATGTTTAAATCAGCATCTCTATGAGTGTGAAACTATTCCAGTCCATTGTCTGTTAAATTCCTACTCAAGCACCCCATTCTGAGGTACTGATTAATGATCACCTGAATCAAATCTTATTCAGTGAGGAAAAGTATAAAAACACTGCTGTAATCAACTCTCTTATGCTGCAATGTGACCAGTTGGATGGTAAAACACTACTAAAAGTTTGACAAAGGTCATCATTGCCATTTTGTTTAAGAGTAAACATGGGATTTATTTTATTTGATTTATTCAAGTTCTGTAAACACTGCATCATTTCCCTTGTTTTAATGCTTTGGTATTTCCTTTAACATTATGCTTTAAAGAACAGTAATTTATTGGAAATTAGGAGGAAGGGCAGATCTTGAGAACTAAGGCCGAGCTATTCAGTTTAATACTTGCACCTATTAAGAAAATGAGAATCTGAGAATTTTTGCAGTGGTCTCTTATTTTTTCCCGGAAATGTATATGCATTTTCAGATGCTTTTAAAAATTCCGATACATTGTTTTATTTTTTTATTGATCCACTGTGTTTATTAAAATATCTTAATCACAATAAAGTAGCAGTAAAAACAAAAATAAGTTACACTAATTACTCATAAAATTCATTAAAT
Source organism: Rhabdalestes septentrionalis (assembly GCA_037832545.1). Taxonomy (NCBI): domain Eukaryota; kingdom Metazoa; phylum Chordata; class Actinopteri; order Characiformes; family Alestidae; genus Rhabdalestes; species Rhabdalestes septentrionalis. The sequence continues at coordinate 11,227,507 of JBBMFX010000011.1, forward strand.
TCATGAACTTTCTAACATTTACATTATTTAGACGGTGAACAAACGAACAGAAGTGGGTCTAAAGAAGTGAGAAAGGAAGATGCAGTCGTACTGGGAGATGGACGGGGAGTGAAGGCAGGCGGGTGAGACAGAGTGTGTAATTAGTAGGGAAGAAGAGACCCAGCACTTTGAGCCTGATGGTATAATGAGAAAGGCAGTTTCGCTGATAAAAGCATTTAGTTTCTACTTTGTGGCCTTCCTCATTATTGGCTAGATTAATTCTCCTTTTTATCCCCTTTTGTTCACCCATTCTGCACAGAAATGTGATATATAGTGACATTTAAAAGTCAAAATATTATCACGCACACTCTTTACAACAACACTGCAATTTGTTTGATGTTTGTTTAGCTGTTTTAGTGTTTCATTGTTTGCAGCTCATGGTGAACCTGATGGCATCCTTTCACACTTGATGTGGCACATACAGTTTCACTACACACCCCAAAACTATACAAAATAGATAAGATAAGCCATTATTAGTCCCATACGCGGGAAATTTCTGTTGTGACAGCAGAAAATGGACAGTACAAAAGTAAAAGTGGCAAAAAAACTATATAATAAACAAAACAGTATAGAGAAAGAGAGTAAAGGCATGTGTGTAACACACACACACACACACAGTGTATATATATGTAGTGTATATATATAAATATTGAGAAGGTCTTACAGCATTTTTGTTTAGCAGGATTCTTACAGGAAGCCAGTGGAAGAGAAAAAGAAAAAACCCTAATCCTGCAAACTTTATGGTGCAATGCATCTGTCATAGAGATCTATTGCTGTAATTTTCATGATGAAGCAGTCAAGCAAGACCAGAGATTGCTAGCTAGTGCAATGCCGCATAATCGCTACACTGATGTGCCCTCAGTGATTTGAAAAGACCAACCAGCAGCATATCAGTGTCAAAAGCGACACCAGCCATTTGGCTCTGTGCAATTTGGGGTGTCCTATCGATTACTGATCACATGTGTTTTAAGGCGGGTGATCCAACATCTGTGATTGTATCTGACTCTCCGGAGCAAGAATCAGCACAACTGTAGTCCCTTGAGGAAGGGATGTATTACATGTCAGAACATAGATGTTGTCTTACAGCTTGCAACACCTTAAACTCATCTGTAATTCGTTTATAATTAAGCAATGAAGGGACAGCATGTATTACAAAGTTCAATGACAAGCCTACTTATGACATGGCTAATTTGCTAATATGGTTTAGGTGTGTCATTATTGACTGACTGATAGCAATCATAATAATTAACTTAAAAAAATAATAACAACTAACTTAATAATAATTGGCTTAATAATGGACTCAATTTATTACAGCAAAATTACCATATTTCCTTTATGTGCATGAAATATGGGACTAAAACCATATGTGCATTTGGGAAATCCTGCTTGTTTGTGTTTTCTTCCCTTTCAATGGCACACAAACATTCAAATAAATCCTCCTCATAGAGATTGTTCAGATGTGTAATGACCTGGGGATATTCTGTTTCTGATTCAAATTGTCAAGTAATCACTTAGCCGGGTTGTACTTTTCTAATCGAGCAATCCGTTTTAAATAAGTAACTGTTACAGCCTAATGTTGTTAACAGTTAATTTCAGTATCCATCACTGTCAATAACACGAAAGCTCTTAACATCAAACTGCATTCAAAAGACCAAACCAAGGAATAAATGAATGTAATACATCTTATTTAGAAAAAAAACAAAAAAACAATCAAACACAGATTCAGTGGATGTTTAATGGCTTTCCACAATTTAAAAGAGTATGAGGAGCTAAACCCAGCCTAGATGTCTTAAGATCATTGATTTCTTATGCAGTGCAACCATGCACATTAACACCAATGGTATTACTTTGCATTCAAATGGGATTGGAAACAACATAATGTGCCCATGAAATATTTGCATTCCTGACAATCTCAGAAGGACCCATCTGCATCATTTAAAACATCAAAACACACTTCCTAAGCTCCATCACAAATATTAAACAAAGGTAACACATTTTAATACTCTTGAGCCCTGGTGACTGATTGATTGCTGGTTCACTGATTTCATGGCAAAATCCATAAACGAGACTCAAGTCACCAAGGACGTGAGAGATGACTCCAAAGACTGCATACCAAGCACTGAGATGAGGGATGACGAATATGTCCCTGCAGCAAAGACCGCAGTCAAAGTTCTGACTGACAGCAGCATTATTTCCATGAAAAGGTCAATATAATGATAAAGAAATGAATTAATTAACTTTGCCAACCTTGTTCTTGTGGCTGAGCCAGTTTTCTGAATTTATTGAATAATGCTTCCCAATTGGCTCCAACATGTTACATATTTTTGTGCAGTGGCGAGAACACAGAATTGTTGCTCTCAAAATATTCACATTTCGTTGCTCTGAATCCTAAAATGACAACACAAAATCCAGCTGTATATTTACTTGATGCAAGTTTGAAACAGACATGTTTCAAAAAGTTTAGGAAAAACAAAAATAATCACTGAGATTAATTATGGATTACTCACCTCCTAAAACTTCCACTTATTGACTTCCACTTGTAATCAATCATTTTCGTTAATTCAGCACAAATAAGATATTACTTAGGATTCCACTGGTGGTACAACTGAAAGCAAACAATCAACTAAGGAATGGCAAGACCTCAGGGATAAAGTTGTGGACAGGCACAAGTCAGGAGACACAAAAACATTCCCCCCGAAACTGAAAGGAACAGGAAGGAGGAAACTGGACACAGAGGCTACCAGGAGGTCTATGGTAACTTTAAGGCAGTTACAAGTGACAAGTGCTCCTCAATTACGGCTTGAGAGAATACACTCCTAAAGAAAAGACACATTAAGTATCGACTGAGCTTTGCCAAAATGCACCTTGCAGATACTGAGACCAAGTGGAAAAGAGTGTTACAGTCAGTTCAATCTATTTGGTCTCAACACCAAATTTTACATCTGAGAGAAAACCAGTACAGATCCCCAAAGAACATAAAGCAGGGAGGAGGTAGGATCCTGTTGTGGGTAGTTTTCTCTGAAGGCAATTGTCAGGATTATACCAACAAATTCTTGAGAAAATCTGGGCCCTCGACCAGAAAGTTGTCATTGGGAAGATGACTCACATTCCAACGTGACAATGACCCAAAGCGTACGGCAGAATTGACCACACAGAAGCTGAGGGAGAGAAAATGTCCTTGCATGTCCTAATTGGAGTCCAGATTCAAAATCTACTGAAAATGTGTAGAGTGACTTGAATCTCCAGTCCATCAATGGTCCCCATGCAATGTGACTGATCTTGAACAATTCTGTAAAGAAGAGTGGGCACGTATGGCATTGTCTTGATGTGCCAACCTGGTAGAGAAGCATCCCAAAAGTATCAATGCAGGAATTAAAGTGAAAGGTGGTTCCACAAAGTACTGAAACAGAGGGTGATTCTTTATCAATCTCTCAAATCAGCACAAGCAGAAGTGTAGTGTCACATAACTTCACATAACTGCTAAAAGCCTTTAAGAGGAGGAAATGATTTTGAAGGAAGTACAGGAATCCATCACCATTAAACAATATGGATTAATATCTCTCTCTGAAGCGGAAATAATTTCCATAATTTTCTGAATGTAGCAGAGGTTTAATGCAACACCAGCAGGAGACAACACTCACATTACACAACCACATTCTTGTTGAACACACTGATCTTTATAACTAATAGACAGTGTTGCAACATTTTTGGAAAACACTACAAATCACAGTCACAGTTTTCCTGCTGTTTATTTCACTAATCCAAATGTACATGTAGAATGTTCACAGTAATCTCATTTCTTCACTTTGCTCCCTGTCATTTGCTACCGAATTGGACATTTTGTCTTCCCCTGCACATCGGAGGAGTATGGGTTCTCTGTTGGAGCCTTGGCTTCTATCGGTGGGTCCTCGTAGGGTGTTTTTCCTGCCACTGTGATGCTTGGCGACACTCATTTAAGTCATCAAGTATTTGGCAGGACCAAAAATAGGCAAAATGAAAGTGACAGAGAAAAGGCACAGTATGGAAAAATGTTTTAAAAATTCAGACTGTGCACACTATCAATAGCTATAAACATAGAAATGAATAAAAAACTGACCAACCTCAAAGAGAGAGGAGGAACATGAACCAATGTAAGCTTGTAATGATGTAATGATCATTTGGGAGTGCAGTGGTTGAGGTGCGTAAATGGCATGGTGGCGGCAGATGACTAATGAAATGACAAAATGAAAAAGAAAAAGCATCAACAAAACACACCCAGACAAATATAAGCCAAGTCATTTTCAACTTGACTGAACACGTAGTACCATTTTCACCAAAAGCTGACAGACTACAGTCAAACAGCCTTCTGAAAACTATTATACAAAAAGAAGCGAAGCAAATGTTTTTCAGGGTTTGGGCCAAACCCTTTACTTCCAGTGAAGGACAATCATAATGCTTCAGCAAGCCAAGGAAATTTGGACACCACCATAAAGACACAGTTAGATGAGTTCGGTGTGGAAGAACTTGATTGGCCACACAGAGTCCTGACCTCAACCTCATCCAGCACCTTTGGGATGAACTGAAACAGAGATTGTGAGCCAGGACTTCTCATCCAACATCAGTGTCTGACCTCAAAAAACTCCAAAATCTTGTGGGAATCCTTTTAAGACGTGTGGAGGCTGTTATAGATGCAAAAGGGGCCAATCTTCATATTAAAGTCTATGTATTTGAATTCAATGTCATTGAAGTCTTGGTTGCAGTAATGGTCATGTGTCCCAATACTTTTGTCTAAAGTGTGTCCATGGCAGCCAGTAAAATATATGAGCATGTAAAATTGGAGTTACACATGTGTTACTGTTTTTTAGTGTATTAATAATACACATCAAGCACATTCAGTCAGATCAGGCTTAAATGTGTCTCAAGCTATTTTATTTAAGGTCCTGAAATATCAGTTTTATATTTTCATCTTCATTAAGATGAAATCATATTTTTGACAAAAAAGAAGAGATTTTATAAGGGTGAATTAACCTTAAAGGGGTACATTTTAGAGACATAGTAGTGACAGGCACACCATAATTCCCCGTTATTACCAAAAATCATGTTGTACTTCGTTATTTCTCCCTCACAGCACATTGAAAGCAGCATGGGAAATTAGTTGAAAGTGTTTATTGTAATAAAGCAATAAGTTACCAGTGGCCATGTGATTTTATAATGGGTAAGGTTACTATAAAAAAATATCTCAAACAAAGCCTAAACTGTGGAATGACCCAAATCTAATATGCAATTTGTTATTATTAATAATAAAAGTGAAAACATATTGTTCAAAATGAAATTGTTGAGAATATGTTATTGCAGTTGTCACTGGACTGCTGAATAAAGGATAAGAACTTTCTGTTAAAAGTTTCATTTACTACTTAATATTTTGTCATGTCCGAACCAATCATAACACAGCAGTGCTTTATGCAGAAACCTGTATATCCAGCTAATTTCCACTAGCATCACGAGATGTCCATCTTCTTTTAGTTTCAAGCTAACGGAGTATGTTCATTCTGCTGTGACAGCTTTAAAGCTACTTAATGAAGATCTGAGTAAAACATGAACATTTGAAATGTGTAAGCTCATCAAGTGACATTCTGCAGTTTTATGTTGCAGTTTAAAAAGAATGCAGTCTATGATATTAATGCAGGACCTGTTTAGCCTCTTAGCTTAGTCTTTTTGCTTGTTGATTGAGTGTCTTTAGCCAACTAGTTGATCAGCCTAGTTGGAGTAAATGAAATAAGCTATGAATCCTTTAGTGTAAACAAATCAGGCTTTTCACAGCATCCAACAATTGTTCGGTGGTCCATGGAAGCAGTTTAACAGTCCGTTCACAGCACTATGTTTTATTCATGAGTTAGGACATTAATACAGAATATCACATGGTGTATGTGTATCAATATTTTTAAATGGTTTTGAATGAACCATGAAATCATTAGCAATGGACTGTTTTACAAACTAATAAATAGAGCCATATTTGTGCTTGTAATTCAAAGAAATGTTTTATTACAATTTGAATTAGATGAAAGCTGTTTTTGTGTGGACACTCAAAATAATAAACGTTTCTGGACGCTGACACACAGAATACGTAATACAAACTGAATGTTAATTTTATTCAGTGTGCAACTTATTTTGCATTTAATTATATACCAAAGCAAAGCAAAGCTAAATCATGACATTGAAGGGTTAAAGGTGAAAACCCATATCACACATGGACTAGCACTCAGACAAGAAATTGGGCATTTCTAAAAATACGACACCCATTTTTCAGACAGAGGAGGTTCTCATTTACAAACATTAGTGCAAATGAGAAAACTGATTGTACTTGCTAGAGGGGCTGGAATGGAATCCAATGAACTGGGCTGACTGGAAGCTGCAGGCTGAATCAAATGGCAGAAAAACAATAAGAGCACTGGACTCCCTAAGGTCCAGGCAAGGCTCAGATGATTGCATTGCAGTGTTTCAGATTCTGAAAGAAGCCTGGAAGAATCTATTCTATTCAGCCATGATATTCTTCTGTGGGGTAATCTTTGAAATAACTGGTAGAATGCTCACAGCTTGAAACCCATTCAGTGGGGAAAATACAGAGCACAGATTGTGATGATATTTTAGTGATTTAAAATATTTTAAATGCATACAGGTGGGAAAACTGTTCAATGCAGTATCATAGTCAGGCATGTGCAAATGCCAACAATATTATCTGCTCAACCAGAAAAGGTTTTCATGTTGAATAGAGGTAACACAAAGAAGACAAGAGCTAACTTCATGATTGGCAGATGTACTCCAATCACTTTTAACCTTGGAACGATATGTAATACCAAATATCTTTACAGTTTACATTTGTGACAATATTAGTTAAAAGGTCTTCTATTTGTTGTCGGTTACATGTTGCTGCCACATTTTTGGTGCTCTGTACAATTATTGCAATCTATGAGTTGTTTAATATGTATTCAGTAAGGAACAGTGCACTGCAAAATCATACTAACTGAACAATTACCTTTGCATGTATGTATACAGCTCTGGGAAAAAAATAAGAGATCACTGCAATTTATGTTTAAATCAACATCTCTATGAGTATGACAACCATTCCGTTCCAGTGTCTATTAAATTCCTACACAAGCAGCTTATTCTGCTTTATGAGGTACTGATTAGTGATCACCTGAATCAAATCTTATTTAATGAGGAAACGTAAAAAACACTCTCCTCTCACTATGTGACCAGTTGGATGGTAAAACAATACTAAAAGGTCGTCAAAGGCAATTATTACCATTGTGTTTAAAATTGAACAAGAGATTTGTTTCTTTCAAGGTCTGTAAACATGGCATAATCCCTCTTATTTTGATGTTTTCTCATTTCCTTTACAATGATGCTTTAAAGAACAATATATTTATTTGGCAATGAGGAAAAATATTGCCAGTGAAGAATCTAAGGTGAGAAATCGAACATCCTTGCAGCGGCCCCCACGCTGTAAATTAACATCACAAAAATGGAGGAAAATGTCAAGCTAGTCCAAAAGAAGGGTGCCGCTTCTTTAGCTTGACAATATTTTGATTTGCACCTGAATGCAGATAACAACTGAATTTTCACATTTTGCATGAAACACGTTATTAACAAGGGTGGGATACAAGAAACGTTCAAGCAAATCTGAGGATACATCAACTAGCTTGGAATGCTGAACAGAGGAAGGGAAAATCTGGTCTGTTACAACAACTCACTAATGTAAGCCAGTACGTGGTAAGGGGTCTGCTGTCATTCAAAAGTCGGCATTCAAAGGGATCCTTCAAGCCTTCACAGTACAAGTTACTTAAACGCCACACATAACACAGCAGCAAAGCTGTATCATTCATTGGCTTATCTTTTCCATCTATCTAACACAGTTCTCAAACCTTTGAATCGATAACCACCAGGAACAACAACTGAATATAAATCATTTGGTGCTCTTTTTTTTTTTTTAGATCTTAATTCTCCATTGTTATCCAACCTCAATGCAGAAGGTGTGAGGGTTGAAAGCAAAAGATCACATGATGATATGCAATGGTCACATACAGTAACTGATGAGAAAATGCAATGTCACCCGTTATTGTCCTAATTCTGCCAATGATAATTACTCTGTGAATTTATATATATCACCTGTCCACAGTCATTTTAAATCATTCCAGACAGGAACCAGTTCTGTGGTTTCTCAACAAGTTTAATTCTCCTTCCCCCATATTTGGCTTGTCAGTCTCATGGAAACAATCTGCCACTCATGGATCCCAGCAGATGCCGCATCTATGAAAATCCATTAATCATCAGAACAACTGATCGCACAAGTGTATGTACAGTAAGTATCAGAATGACAGCTCCAGGGTCCCTGAACAGGAATTTCATAATCTCTCAAAACCCTAGAGGTAACACTAACATGACAGCATCATGATTTATTTCTTCATGATACCTCTAACAATTAAACGATTTGTGTTTAGCTTCTGCACTAACTGCTGAAACATCAGAACATAACCATGCATGCCAGCGGTCCCGGTTTGAAACAACAGCTCAAGTGGATGGTTATTTTTATTTGGCAGCAAAATGGAAATGAAGATGCAGCAGGCAAGGCAGACACAAGAAGCAAAAAGCTCAAGTTTCTCCACCTCAGGTTAGACATTAGCTATTCATAACCGAAAGGGAAAGCTGGGCCTTTGAAAGCTATAGTTGACCGTGTTCCAGTCTTGCCTGTCTCCAGAGCGTCTGAGGGTGGCAGTGACCTGGCGTCAGGCCAGTCCGCCATCAGAGAGAATGCCAGCCAGTCTGACTGATACAATAGACACGTAATTCAATGAGGCTAAGAACACCTCTGTTGACAAAGAGAAGCAGCATTATCCCCTCAGTCAAGGCAGGATATCTGAAAGGTTACAGGCTCATCTCGCTCAGGTCTGGACGCCAAGAGCAGTGAGCTGTGGCACAGGGGCCAAAGCTAAAGGTCAAGGCGCTAGCAATCGCATCATCTGTGATTGATAGCTTGTAGAGGTAACTGTTCATGAGACTGTAAGCTGAAGCTAAAGCTACTGGTGAAGGAAGCGGACAGACCAAACCAGGCACAGTGAGCTAAGACTGGAGTTACATTCACTTTAGCAGTTGGAGGGTAGCAGTCATAGTGTGTTATGTCAGTTTCTTTACAGTAGTGATGTGCCTTACTTGATGTGCTGGAAATGTGTCTGAATAGTGAAAACCACATACAGATTGTATTAACCCATGGAACTCAAGTGTCCTAGTAAATTCTGATTTCAACAAAAAAAACTGTGTAAAAAATATGCTGTTTGCTCTATTACAAGCTGAGCCCACTAGCAGCTTTGCCACCTGCTGGACCCCCCCTGCCTCTTCGGGTTTTACCCACCCACTTGTGTGCACAAACTATCCTAAAAGTTCTGCTGAGTTCAAAGTTCTTTTGTATTTTCTGCTTGTTTCTAAGATCAAAGGCAAATACATTTGTTCATTTTTCTTCTTTTTGTGGAAGATTTGTCTGGTTTACCATTTTCAAACACTCAGCATGAAATCTGACACCTCAAGCATCAACACAAACTGGAGGAAGTTATACAAAAGGAGTTGATTTTCCTCTATGAAGACAATTTAGCCTGAGTTCTGCCTCTGGTACATATAATGCTATATTTCTGAAGCTTCGGACAATTTTGCAAATGGAATGGTCACCAAATGTAAGACACCAGGTACTCAAACTGTAGCCTTCTAATATCAAAATAAATTACCTACTTCACAGACAAAATGGACTGATTGGCATATAGTGAGGTTGTCTTATGACATCAGGGTAAATGTGCAAGAGTGTTAGCTTGCCATTAGTAAGCACACCAATCAACATTTAACCACTAAGAGGTGAAACACTGATCATCTTTTTACATTGGTAACTATCAATGGGGTGGGATATATTAAGCAGCAAGAGGACAGTTACTTCTTGAAATCACGTAAAAGGAAATACTGTTTCTTTTACATCATGTGGACCAGCAGACACATATGGGTTGCCAACCTGGGGAATAAATAGCACCTGGATGCACTATGGGAAGAATTTCGGCTGTTAGAGGCAACGTTCTGCTGGGAAATCTAAGGTTCTAATATTCACATGAATGTCACTTTGACACATACCACCTATTTAAACATTTCTGCAGACCAAGTGCTTCATGGCAACAGTATTCCCAAAAGACAGTGTCCTCTTTCAATAGGATAATGAACTGCAAAATGAGGTTGGGAACACTTTGAAGAACATGACAAGGTGAGCTCAAGGTGCTGACCAGGCCTCCAAGATTTCTCAGATCTCAATCCAATCTGTAGAATGTCTTGGACAAACTAGTCTTCTCCATACAGACCTTACCTCAAAAATTACAAGGCGTAAAGAATCTGCTGCTAGTGGTGCCAGATACCTTACGAAGTCTTGTGGAATCCATGTATTGCAGTTTTGATGGTGTAGCTGTTAGCTATATGTAGTAACATTCATGGATAGGAAACATGTATGGGAAAATATGAACATCTGAATCTCTTCCTTTAGACGGAGTGAGTATTTTTTCCCCAAATTTCCATTTAGTTTTTAGGGCTGGGCAAAAGAAACAATATTTACTGTTATCACAATATGTTACAATATATTTTCTGGTCATATCAGAAAATATATCTGGTCTGTCATCACAAAATAATTTTACTGGAATCATGGCATTGCAATCCGTGGAATTAGCGAAGAAAAACTTTTTGTACATATAATTTCTAAAAGTATTTTCTGTGGCTGTAGTAGCTCAATAGATAATTGATATTTATACATTGATACATTTTTGCCATATCACCCGCACGTAGCCCTTGTCAACTATAAAATGATAAACAGTCCTCAGAAGTCTACGTATTTAAAGAAATATGCACTGAACTGCCTTAGTCTAGTCCTGGATTTAACTGTATAAAAATCAGAGGCTTAAACTTCCTTGAGGACAGTCTAACATAGTAGTATAATCACAGCTCATCTGTGAGTCTGCTTCATCCAGACGGAACAGATAGAATGCGCATAGGCCCAAACAAGCTACTACCCTGGATTAAATATTCAGTGTTTGATCGGGGATTATGTGGACTTGCATCACTGTCTTGTAAGGACGACTGGAACATGACCTGGTAATAGCTGTCAGGAAACCGAAGAGAGGAAACCAAGACGCCTTGTGTCACGGTCTCCGCATAAACACAAACTAACATGCATGCAGTCACTCTGTCCATTCAGTCCATTCAGAACTTTGCTTGCACACCACCCCGTCCTCCTGCCATAATTCATCTCCACATACAGAACATGGGTCAGTGTTTGTGAAATATTAAAGACCCGTTCCCTGAGCCACCAGCCTGGGCCTCACTAACAGCAATAGCTTGAGTTCAATCTCCAAGAATGGTTAAAATTCAGCTTTACTGGAACATTTTTCCCTCTTTACCCTTTTCACTGTTGACCATATCTTACTTCAATCCATTGGAATAAATTAATTTTTTTTTTATTCAAGATTCTTTATTTGTCACATGCATAGTCATACAAGTACAACACACATTGAAATGTTTCCTGAACCGCAAAAATTATAAATAAGTACATTTAATAATCCGTTTAATAAACATTGCATTATTCTTTTATTTATTTATAAAATTTAGCAGCAATATGCAATGTGCAAATGGAACTCCCACTCACTGTGGATGGGGCTAAACTGCTGTATGCTTAATGAGTGTATATATGTGAAATCATAAAATTATGAAATCATGAAATTAAACCTGAAAACAGGCTGTTTTTCTATACATATGGGATAGGGACTGAACAGTGCAATTGAAACCTTAACAATGTTTACATACTACACCAAACTCTTATATTACAAGTGATTTTATCCCCTAATACGCACACTTTAATACAGACTGAAATATACAGCTGGTTAAATTGCAATACATTTCAAGGAAAGGTTTGGTTATGTCATCAGCCTGATGACGGTGGAGGGTGATGGGCCAGAATTGAAGGTGTAGTACCCACCCTTCTAAATTATCTCTGTTGGGGTAAGAGATTATTGGTCCTGCAAGTAATGATAGTGACAAAGTGAATCAAATCTCAGTCTGCAGGCCACTGCATCGACATGCAAAATCAAATCACAATTGATTACCTATTGATAGCTATGCGCTAAGCCGTTTGCAAATCATTATGCACAGTGGACCTTTGTTTGATGGGAAAGCAAGTGGGAAGTTTTTTCTCTGCATGCGTATAGCCAGCCTATAATGTTTTTTCGGTTTTGTTCATAAGGAAGACAAAAGACAGACAATATTCCAGAATCTGTGCCAAGTATTTCAGCCTATCGCCCTGAAGCACCTAAGATATATTACAGAGGAACAGAAGCACAACAGCAGAAAGCTCACAAGGGTGTTTGCTGTGGAACTAACTGAAATGAAAAAGTCACACCTGTTTAAATAAAGGAATTCATATATACATGCTTTAAAATGTGCTTAACAGTAGACATTTTCAAAGCTCTGAAGAAAGGAAGCAATTCCTGGAGTAAAGCAATAGCATTACAAGATCCACACTCTGCATAGGTTAATGAGAAATGGGTGTCACCATAATCCTTCTTTCTTTATTTTGTGTATCTCAATGAAATGCACACACACACAGATGAAAGCATCCAAAGGCATTGTGCTGCAAATCAGTCAGTGGTCCAAAAGAGTCACACAAGACATTCTCTCCAAAATGAAAAAGCACAAAAGAAAGAATGAAAGAAAAAAAAAACCAAAGAAGACATTTGCTAGGCCATAGAGATTGCTAGGTAAATGCAGGGACAGGAACATAAAACAAATGACTATTGCACTACCTATTACTATACTGTAACATTGCTCAATAGGAAGCACTGCCAGTTTCATAGCAGCATGCAGTAGTCTAAGAATCTGTGCTATCTTACTAAAGAATAGCATAGCACCATACAGAATGTTGCAAGGAGAGTAAACCATTTTCAGTTTTGATTTGATTCTGAGACCAAAAGGAAATGGAACTGTCAATAAACAAAATTCAGCCATTTGAGTATGGGTGCATGCGCCATGTAAGCCCCACCCCCCTCCATTCCTTCGGCTTTACTTAGGTAGAATGTAAACTGATGCCTAGTTTTTATCAAGGACAGTGGCTTGCAGTTAAGCTGCTAAGATGGAAAGATGTTTATAAGAGACTAAAGGGCATATAGGTGATCCCATTTACAATTAAAATTCACTCTTTCAGAAAATTGTGGAAGTTATCAAACACATTAAACTCTAATAGATTGCAATGTGGTAAACAAAACATGCAACAAATCCATGACAGTCAGTTACAACCTAAACCTAAAAGTCAAAATACTAAAGAATTCTCATTTATCAAAATACTTTTAAAATCACCTTTACTCAAGTCCAACCAACTTGGGTAAAAGACAATTAGAGTAAAAATTTGGGCTATAAGGTGGTTTATTGTTATAAATCCCAGAAACTACCTTCTGCATGCTTAAATGAAGTAAAATTCCCTCAAAAGTTGGAAGTGATAAACAAAGACATGAACTAAAAGCGCACTGAACTCTGTAACATTCACGATTTCTGGGTTGTATAGCATTAATCGCACCTTCTTCATCTGTTGAAAAAAGTTTCACTTCTTAGGTTTCTTAGGGTAAGAGATCCTCAACACCCATCTCAGCTTAAGGCAGGGAGGCAGGCAATATAAGTTTGGCAATACTCTTGACTGCCTCTTAGGGAGTCTGGCTGTCAATAGCAACATTCAGTTTCAGTGACTCAGCAATAAAAACAACTTTGGGCTTCTTCCAAACAGCAATACGGCTGCTCAGCCGAGCAAAGCTTATTTATTATTGATACCTGCTGGTTTTGATTGGCAAACCAGGACCTTGCAATCAATAAGGAGATAAATCAGATTACTGATTCTTTTTAGGTTCTGTTCACCACGAATTACCCTTTGGAAAGATAATGCATTCCGGGAAAAGAAACCATCCAGTGCTTTTACACCACCTGAAACCAATGCAACGGTTAAAAATATATGTGCTTTCTCTGTATAGATCGCAATTACATACATAAGTAATGATTAAATCAGTAAAATATCTTTAACTATACAGTCATATTGTCCGATATAACATAAGAAATTGTGATAATTTGCAAGATCTACATTTTATAAAGTAAATTACATCTTTGAGTTCTATAAAAGGTTTTGAGGCCATTTTAATAAAGGAATAATCTGCATGCATTTTTCCTAAATCTATTTTTGTAGAATGATATATGGTGTTAAATGTGGAACAAACATCCACCCAATTAGTTTAGATCTCTTTATGTCAATACGATGGCATTAACTTCCTTAATTAAACATCTTTTCACCTAGAACTGACATACATTCATAAATACTACCTATGCCAGCAGACTTCAAAAAAGTTCCCCTGTTTATAAACAGATAAATCCAAGCTCACCACATGATGGAGCTAAAATAACCTGTGACCCCAAATTAAGTGAAATGTCTCTAACATTCTCAGTGATTGTGATCAAACACTGCCCACAGCTCCGTACAGGGGTCATTAATCTACAGTCAGTGCTGAACTCGTTCCTGCAATCACTTTCATTCATTCTGCCTTACAGTGGTTGATCTCAAAGAGATACACCAATAGTTATAAAAGACCTTATAAATCCTCAGAGAACCAACAAAGCAAAGAATGACAGTCTTACCAACAAATATTTATAGTTCTCAAACTCAAACACTAACCCATGCATATACGTGTGGATATGCCCAATCAACACAAGCAATTTTCCATTTTACATCCTCTTCATACAAAAGCAATAAAAATGCAAAAGGTCCCTGAAATGAACTCAAATATACTAAACCTGAAAAGCCTCACTGATCAAAAGGCATGTATTTCATTCTGAGTGCACATACTACCAGTTTCCAAGTGGACAATATTGCATGCAAGAAACAACAAACACAAACATGGCTGATCTAATCAAGTTTTCTGTTCATTTAGCAGTTGCAATAGTCTGATATGGAGCCTGGTGGTATCTCCAGAAATCCAATTTAATCTCGCTAAATCTAATTTAATCCCAAATAGACTCATTAGCACCCTAGTCACTGAAGTAGTCCAAATTTAATATACCTGTACAACAGGAGGCCAAGGCAAAGGATAAGCCTGCCATTTAAGGTCTGACAAATACATCGAGGGTGTAGAAAAAAAAACAGTTATTCAGCACAACTAGCTTCAACCAATTTATTCAAAATCAAAAAGACTCAAATCATTTGGAATGACAGCCAATCACACCAACTGTTTCACAATTTTCCAGTTCCTTGAGGGGCGAAAGCTACACTTGACTTATGAGAATACAAACCACCTGCGAAGGTCAACTTGTCCACTACACGATCACAGATTTATTTTAGTAATTATGCACCCAGCTCATAAATCTTGTAAATGTGCTATGCTGTTCACACACTGAAACCAAGGTTTACATTATTTTACACCATAAACGCTGAGGGCCAAGAGCTTCACCAATGACAGGAAACATCTGAAGGTCTCTAGGACTGCATCTGCAAACAAGTCTGAATGCACTGAGCGTCTTCTGCAGTCACAGCAACTGATATTAGTTTATATTTGGCAAAATATGATGCAACTTTGTTTACCTCATTAGAGTGATTAAATCATTGGCATTAATTGATCTAATTAAAGTCATTAGTATTAAGGGGTTTGGTGATGAAGGTCAAAACTGCATCTGCCGGTTCTTTTAACTGTATGCTGCAGAATATCAACTTGAAAATATCAGTTTGATGACAATTTCAGTCTTCTCAGACATAGTAAAACCATGTAATACATTTCCAAGTATTTTGCTTCATTTGAAAATTTCTAAATACCAGATGCCCTTTACACAGAAGAGAATTTTATTATAACCTGACCAACAGTAATGATCGATTGGGGGAAAGAGACACTGAACATTTTATTTCCACTGTGAAGTTACGATCATGGAGATTTAATCAACAGATACCATATTTGTCAAAGCTATGAAACCAATCTGATATTGCTTGATAAGGCAAGCTGCTTGTTTATGCCCAAAATCAATCAACATATTTCACTGGCTGCTCACAGTGAACCAGTATCGTCACCTCGAATGTATAAAAACTTGAACGTGTGAACGTGCACGGTGAAAACTTCCACTAACAGTAGTAAGGGAACTGCTTCAAACTTTACCTGCGTTAAGGGTGCCGGTGATGAATCTGAAAAGGTACTGAGCAAACTTGAGGAATTCTCTCTTGCATCTCTTCCTGCAGCTCATTTCTGAGTGTTATCACCCGCTGGAGACACTTCTCACTGTTGGATCCTCTGAGGGCTGCAGGCTTAAGGATGACTTCGTCCTCCTGAAGCCAGGATCGGCCAGCTTCGTGCGAGAGTGTGGGGTGGCGTGACCATACGGCGCTGCAGGATGAGGCGACAGCTTCACGAAGGTCAGCTCATGGAAATATTTCCCCGAAAGTACAGAGATCTCCCTCCTCTCTCTCTGCTGTACCTGCCTGTGAGCTTCAAGCACGCTCCTCACCTCACTCTCTCTCTCTCGTCACACACTGCACTCTCCCTCTCTCTGACATACACACGCTCACATGCACACTTTTGTAGTAGTCTGTCTGCTCGTGTTGCTCAGTACCATCTGGGGTGCTTTAACCCTCCCCCTGACCACTGCTGGAGAGGCGGGACCAGAACGAGCCCAGAGCAGAGAGAGCAAGTGAGAGCGAGAGTGAGTAAGAGAGACAGGGAAGAAAAAAAGGAGAGAGGGGGAAAAGAAAGACCGGCAGAAGGGAAAGCGTCAAAGCTCATGAATCAGCAGTGACAGGTGATTATACTCAGTTTTACACAACACCTATACCTTTCTGAACTGATTGTAAAAGGAGGGAGGAGGGGATGGAGGTGGAGAGGGAAAGAGAAAGAGAAAGAGAAAGAAAGAATTAGAGAGACAAATAGCTAAAGGAAACAATAATAAACTAAGAGAGAACAACTGGAGTGAAAACAACTAAGAGTCAGTGTTGGAAAAAAGTGAGACACTCTATATTATCTTTTACATTTTCATCTCAAAAAGCACAGCTGGTGACATCACCAACTTTGGAGCACATCAACTCCAGCGTTAATTAGCATGACTTCAATTATCATCAGTCAACGTCAAGCCCTCCATGAGTGCTGTCATTAAGTTCAATTACGTCAATCCCACAGACACTTCTTTCTGATCCCTGATCAGGCACAACACAAAGACTCAGCCTTCTCCACTGATTATGACTTTAATGTGTTCATACACTTCAATTCAAACTATAGTGGAAGACTTTATTTGGTACAGTGCGACTATACAGAGGAAGCGTTCAGCTATGAAATGAGCTGGTTTGTATTCCATGTGAAGTGAAGGGTGAATTCCATAGGTCGTTCCTGCTGGAAAATAGACAGACTCATGAGAACTCACTCAAAAAATACCTTTTCTCCGTGTCTGATGCTCACTGAGGGTTTAGACCCTTGCCTTTTTTCTGGCGTGCGTCATCAGAGAACGTTGTTTCCGCAAAGAGGCGTGTTCTTCTCCATACATGGACTTGTCCAACAGACTGAAGCGCACACTGTTCAGTGCTAAGCCCTGTTAAAAAGTTTACACTTTCACAGATGCCTGTTTGACCTATTCAGGTCTGGTGTTTGTAACTCAGAAATTGCACAAAAAATAGCCAATAGACAAGAGCAAATATGTCCTTATACATGTTCTGTAAAAAAGCACTCTGGCTTAAAGACTTCTGACCAGCAGAGAAGAAATTGGTAAGGCACAGATTCAGTGTGGTCAATGGACAAATCTCTCAGTGTGATAAATCTCTTATAAAGAGGCAGACTCTGAAACACACTTGCACCAGTTCGGAGGAATTTTGAATTACTTGGTAACACAAAATCAAACAACGACAAGACATAAAACTGATTAGCTATAATGACAACAGCAACCAGTTCACTTTCTCTAGAGGTAACTTACACACAGCAGGAATTAACTCCTAAAATGATGATGACAGCACCTAAGACAACGTTTCATTAAATGAAACAAACTTGGCACTTTCTTGTCCACTGCATTTGGATAATTGGGGCTCTGCTCAATTAGATGACCACACAAGAGCTTTGGAGATACTACAGATGCACATACTGACACACTGATTGGAAATGTTTGGCCCAATAATGGTACGTATCTGGTATTTAACTTTGTGGCTTTTGAAATTATTATCCACACAGGAAATGTGTTGAGACTCATAAGTTTAAAAAATACTAGCTGCCTTATATTCTTTATTAGTCATTAATTAGTCACTGTGTGACAGTTAAATATTTGCTGCAAACTGAAATTCCTAGTGTATGAATTCTCAGTTTAGTATTCGGAATCTTTGCTTTTTTCATCCTTTACAAACTTGCAATTAGAGGCCAGTACACCAGAGAGGCAAGAGACGTTAAAGAAAACTTCAAAGCTGTTTGCTGTGGTGAGCTCCGGCGGTACTGAAGGAGTACAGTGCCGGCATTGCAGCCGTCTTAGCCACTTTTAGGCACACACGTGGGCACATCAGCGAGTGATATGGCTGTACTTTTTAACTGCTGTAACAACATAAAACAATAAATGAGTATAAAAACATTTAACAGTCCAGAATGGCGGAAGTAAGCGTACTAGCGGACTCCGTTACACATATGCTGTGTTACTGCGTATTCTGCATATAGTCTGTAAGTACGACGCACATGACGTCACTGTCCTAACCCAAGGACATGCTGTACTGTTTTAAAGGATGACCGGCGTTGATTTCATTCTGCAGAATCACAACATAAATCTTACACTTCTCTCTGGCTAATAGAGAACAGGCTCTTGAACCGGGTTTGTCCAGCCTTCCACCTTTTTCGAGCAGAACCAATGTAATCAAGGATATGTCATCAATGGAATGTGTAGCACAACATACAATGGAAGTAAGCAATAGCAGGATGAAATCATTTGTTTTTTTTCCCTTAGCAGAACACTGGAAATCATTTTATTCCTGTAGATGAATGCTTTTCAATTGTATCTTTTATATATGTGCTCTGGTTTCTCTTCAAACTGTAGAATGTTACCAGTAATTATCAATTTGAACATCAGTTCTATTAGCATTGTATTCACAATAAAACAGAAGTAGTTTTTGGGCCTATAAACGTACAGGCCACTTTCTGCTGAGCTGTGCATGTGCAGTGAGGAGCTCCACACTGAACAGCTCCCCAGGCAGGACAGGCTGGTCACTGGAAGGGTCAAACCTCTGAGACGTGTGTAAGACTAATTGAGCATGATTTAATCTGAGATGCTTTCTAAACCCATGATCAATAAAGGTCATACCATAGACCCAGTACAAGGTTAGCCAATAACAGCCAAAGGGCAGCATAAAAATAACCTAAAAAGAAACGTGCAGCAAGTGGGAACAGCAGCTTTATGTGAATTGGACCTCCTGCCTTTTGTCCCTAGAGTTTCAGCTGCAATCCCTCAGCGTTGACCCGCAGTCAGGAGACTGCATTCATACATCACCCTAAAGGCCCCCTTTTTTGCAGTGCAATACACGTACAGCATGATGTATGCAGCACACAACAGAATTCCAGAGCTTTACAGTAAGACCCAAAAAAGACCAGCGGTGGTTATGGTTAAGCTGCAAAAGCCACTCCACTCCAAGCTAAAAAGGAATAACGTTTGATACGTTTAGCTTAATGTTAAGCTATTCTGGCCTTCTGGACATTATTTAAAATGCTCCAAAATGTTTACTAGTTATTAAAAATTTGCATGAAGAGGACAAAGAGAAAAAGGCCAGTGTGACACAGCTACAGACTTTGGGGAAAACAGCAGCTTCATTAGAAAGCATGTACACAGCAGTAGGGACCCTCTGGTGGGCCAGCGAAGTGCCTCTTGTCTGCTGTGTGATTTTGTTTAGTCGGCTCCAACAAAATACTTCCTTTGAACAAACCAGGCCAAAACTGAAGATGAAAGTACTACTCTGCTTTCTTGTAAAATGTACAGGTGTAGCCATGGTTCTTCAGCATGAAAACTGTGAAACTGTAGACATTATATGCTCAAAGGTTAAAGTTACATTTGCAAGCATGGGATTCAAACCCACAACCCTCTGATTTCAGGGGCAACTCCCTAATAACCAGCTAATAACCAGCAAAATATACAGTCCATATATTTTTAAAGGTGTGGGGGCCCTGAGGTACAGTTGCTGTCTATTACCTATTACAAGCTAGAAATATTTAGCGTAATTGATCTAAGTGCAGCTGTCCTGTTACTGATACACAGCTAATGCCACCATACTGCAGTATTCTTCAGAAGGGCGCACTGAGCAATTTGGGACTGCTACTCCTTCCTGGCTTTGAGTTCAGAGATATAACCGTACCGCATTGTCTGGTTTCTATTCTGCTCAGCCCCAGAGGAAACAAGAAGCAGAGGGGCACCCTGGTGCCTCCTGCTGAAATATTAAAGCTATGTCCTCAGCCCCAGAGCCACACACCCTGACCCAACTGGCCTCTGGCACAGCCAGCGCATGATAACCACAGAGAGAGAGAGAGAGAGAGAGAGAGAGAGAGATAGAGAGAGAGAGCGAGA
>JBBMFX010000011.1:11253547-11274653 GCA_037832545.1 Rhabdalestes septentrionalis
GAACACACACACACACACACACACACACACACACACACACACACACACACACACACACACACACACGGAAAGAACTCGCGCACACACACACACACAAAACAGAGAACTCAAACACTCACGCACACATTACAAAGGAAACATTTACAGTATTACTTTATCTGAAAAAAGTGAATGGTGATCAGGGAGCTTACATATCACATATGTAGAAGCATCAGAATCAGCATCGGTATCGGCCGATCACCAAGACAAAAAATCGGTATTTGGTATCAGTGGCAAAAATCCTGATCGGAGCATCACTTGAATAAACTGTAGTTGGTCGCGTTTGGTCAACCATGTACACTATTGGACAAAGGTTATCGAACACTCCAATATTTCAGTTTTTTTTGTATAGAAATGCAAGCCCCAACTATGTTGCAGATGTTCCCATAAGTGTGTGGCACTTATAGTTTGTTTGCTGTCACTCTTCTGTTCAGTTCATCCTAAAGCAGCTTGATGGGGTTTAAGTCTGGAGACTTCTGGCCACTCCATATTTTCCAGCTTACCCTCTTTCTTTTTTCTAAGGTAGTTCTAGCAGAGCTTGGACTTCTGTTCAGGGTCACTATCTTGCTGTAGGATGAACCCGACCAACTACGCTCACACCCACTTCTGGGTAACCTACCCTTTTTAAACCTTTTGTGCAGTTTCATGCTATTCATTGGACTGTTTGAATGTCAATAAAAAAAACAACAACCTTGAAACACTGGGATGTTCTAAAATTTTGACCAGTAGTGCATATCCAAAGATATAAACTTCAGAGATTTAAAGGGCATATATGGTGAAATGAAAATCTTATCCTGCCATGGCTTGTCCTGAAGATAACAACCTGACTGGATGATTATCACATCCATCACTAAATCAAGTCATACGTCTTCCATACATAATTCAAGCCCTTATTTCATTGTGTCACACTCAGGTCAGCCAGGCAATACATCTTTGTCTTTGTGAAATGCACGTTTAATATATCATTAGCGAGGTGAAAATTCAGCATATCTTGTTTCTATTTCTTTGGCAAAGTTCTCCATTGCTTGTGGCAGCAGATGACAGTAACAGATAACCCGTCTTTTAATGGTTTCTGTATTAATTGTTTGACCTTCATGCAACGAGAGCTTGAAAGAAGAAGGGTTAGACCATCATTCACATCAAATGGATGAAAGTTTCTAAGGTGATAACTCATTCAGGCTTTTCAACACACACACTCCAAATTGTCCAGAGATGTTTCCTAACCTTGACCGCTTCATCAGAATTGTAACTGATGTCGTTGTATTTTTAACTGGTGCACACGCTTAATTTATCACTGTAACCATCTGGCTGGGTTGCAAGTAGCCATCCTTCATGAACTAAAACTCCACATGGTCTGATATAAATAGCAGGACTACCAATATACCTAGAATAGCAGGAATAACTACATCCTTTCTTCTGATCAAAATCACTTCATAATAAAAGTAGTGTAAGACTAGAAACGTGGCATGAAACTGTGGGATTTTATGGCACGATATGCCTGATCACACCCTTTTTTCTCCTATGGTAACGATACCTCGGAGTCAGCCTATGCAACCAAGTGCTGATCTGATACCAGGGTTTTGTTTCTTAGCGGTTTTTACAAACCTCACTGTCTGGCACTGGGATTACTATCTGTGTACAGAAATATGTGGCTACAAATTGCAGAAATGTTGAATGAGATTTAGACTAGACCACAGAAGCCACCTAATGAGATGAGATGCAGAAATATTTTGGGTGTGCGTATGGTAGTGTGAATGCGACAGTGAATGTAATGAAATATTATGAGAAAGAAGCAGCAGGCCCTGGAGAAAACACAGTCTACACTTTGTCTTGACACAGTCATACATGAAATCACTAATAATTGATAGTGTTTCTGCCGAAATGCTGCAATATAGCATGGATGGACTTTCAGCTGATATGACCAAATCAATAAAAATGCAATAACAATATATTGTCTTCTGCAAATTAGGATTTCACTTATTTATGGCTATATAAAAAACAATCTGCCTGTAACAAACATCTTGGTGCTTTAAAAAAATTACATAAAACTTCAGGTTCCACGCTGCCTTGGTTTTTCATGTTCACAGCTACTTTCATGTCTTTATGTCCGGCTTCTTTCCATCAGCCTCCTTCCACAACAAAAGTGCTTCTGGTTGTATATGTTTGAAATGGGCAAATCATTTATAATTAGAGTGTGTAATGCGTGCCATGAAACAAACTCAGAAGGTGATGGTGCCCATAAGAGAACAGGAATTGAACTATTGTGAGGCTGAGTGTTGAAATGATTACCTCTCCTGAGAATCGCCTGGCTGGAAGTCCCTGCATATTGAGAAACAGAGGTTGCTACACTCATACTACCTCTCTTTAAAGCCTTCTATATCTGGCCTGCTGCGTGAGAGGAGTCCTCCAGCTCTTTGTTAGAAGGACCCAAGGCACTAGTTAGAGGACTTTAAGCACATACCTGCACCATGTCCTTACCTGGGTAATGGAGAATTCGGCTTTCCTTTCCAAACACACACACATACACACCTACACAATGCTGCCCGCAGCATCATTTCACAGACAGCAAGCTAGAGAAGGAAGACTTGGAAAGGTGGTGCTCTTTCACTCTAATAATTATACTCCTCTCTTATGGCTGCCAATAACAGCCAAGCTGACCTGAAATTGTGCCGTCAATCATAGCGTGGGCACCGACTCCGGAGGCAGTGGCCCGGAATATTCTCGACACACACAGACGAATTGGCTCCTTGACTGTGGAGAGAAGCAGATACAGAGCAAGACCTGCACCTCAATTAGAGTGCAGAGCCTTCAGGAAATAGACGACCTGTTGCAACATACCCCAATTACAGCAACCATACAGTCTGGATCACGCCCTGTGCTAAAGAATCTGTAGCTTACCTCTGAACTCAGCTCTTAGTTTATGGTGGTGTGGGCCAGAAAGAGAAACTCTGATCGCTCTTTTTGTTTTGCAAATTCAATTGGAAACCATCTGTTTAATTATGCCAAAACACATTGAAACATACGATCTAGTAATGTCTATGCCCATATGGCAGAATGTGTAGATTTCGTTTCACACAAAATCATGTATACATATGGAAAGGAAATGTAAAAAATGGTACAAAAATAGACCTTTGGTAGATCGTCTAACAATTGGCAAGTGGTATACTAACATATGTTCTTCCAACTTTGAATACAAGCGATTCATTTGAAAATCCATTTTTTTTCTGGTCTTAAACTACCTAAAACCATAATAATAATAATAAAAAACAACAACACAGGAAGTTCACAGTTACAGACGAAAAGTGATATGTTCTCTATGAGGAGGGAACGTTCGCTACACGGTAGTTTCATGTTTCCACAACCCAGTCTTAACGGTGCCCGAACTCTCCATATTGAGATACGGCAAATTCTGCTGCCTTTCTGAGGTTTTAGTGGGTCCATTTTCTGAGGCCAAGTTCAGCCCATAAGACTTGGGCTGCACCTCCAGTTCCACAGGGAGTGCCTGCTTTGGGCAGTCTTTTACTGAGCTTGACACTTCAGTCTCAACTCCCTCTCCGCCTACACATCCGTTTCCCAGGCCGTTGCTTTGGCTGCTGCTAAGGCCATTTCCCAGGCTGCCTGTGAGGCCGTTCCTGAGTGGGTTCCCTAGAAGGCCGTTCCCAAGGTTAACGCCCCCGCCCTTGTTAGCCCCTTTGTCGAAATGGCGGGAACGGCGAGGCAGGCTAGTGCTTGCGTCACTGCTGTCCTGCTGGAGCTGGCTCTGCTGGCGCTCACGGTAAGCCAGGTAGGCCGCTCGCCTGCTGTTGCGGGCGTGTAGGCTGTCATGGTGGTGCCGTCTTTGAGGGGCACTGTGCACACTACCCTCCACGCTGGTGGGCACATCGTAAGCATATTCGCGCAGAACAGTCAGCCGGCTTGCGCGGTGTGCCCGTGCCCGGTTCTTGTGGTGGCGCCCCGAGTGCCCATTGACACTAGCACTCCCCATCCCAGGATGGCCATTGCTGCTAACGGGGCGATACTGGACCTCAACAGGTGCAACATGCATCTTGATCTCATTATCCATAGAGTGCTCTGTTAAGCTGTTGTCCAGCACTGCAATTCCATTGGCTGGCGCAGGAATGGCCTTGCACTGGGCTGCTTCCACCTGCAGATTTGTTAGCTTGCAGCCCTGGTTAGAATTCCGCAGACTTGGTGCACTCTTATTGGTGCAAGACGACTCCGTGCCACTAGCAGGGCACCTCCCTTCCTCACTGTTTCCTGTAACAACCGATCTGCTCTCAGCAGCCCCTGGAATCGGCACAAGGAGGGCATCAACCTGCACAGTATAGTTCCGTCGGCTGAAGCAGCAGGCCCGTGCCCAGTGGCGGCGCATGTCTTGGCGACTAACACAGTGACGGCCCACCAGGAAGGCCCCCAGTGCCAAAGCAGCCACCCCAAACAAACACGCAAACACCACATCTAATGGATGCTCCTGAGAAACTGCCAGGGCGCCAAATAGCCACAATATGATGTAGAGACCAAGAGCGCCAGCCACACCGAGGAGCTGAGCTGCAAACGTATGCTCATTCTCCAGTGCCGACAGCGACACTGGCTGGACGCCAGACACAGACGATGATTCCGCTTGTCCAGGGTGGACCTCAGTGATCTCAGCCACAGACAGACGCTGCTGCTCCTCAGGCTGCTCTTTGAGTTCAAAACGCCTTTCCGGATGGCGACGCAGCTGAAGGAGGATGCTCAGGAAGTACATACAGTCCACAAAGACGATGAAGGCTGCTGGGCCATAAAACGCTCCGAGACTGGGCTCCCACGCCATCCAACAGCTGAGGAAACAGCAAATGATTTTGTTAGGCTTTACTAATGAAGTAAGGCACACAGCCAATTAAGGTATTACAGCACATCCTGCTACTACATATTTACTTGATTGTTAAGCCATTAAAGAGCACAAAATATGCAGATCAAGCTCAGTCAGAGCTGTGCGCGATCACAGTTCCATCAGCCATATGGTAAAACATTTACACTGCATTTTTCCTAACTCATTACGCAGAAGCCTGTTATGTGATTCTCATCTTTGCGCACATTGCACGTATTAATTAAGATTAATTAAACTCAAGAAATCTCAGATGGTGTGTATTTTCCAAATTACTCTGCTGTTACCCAACCCAAACAGCTGCCAATAGTCAGGAAGAAAGAGGCAGGGATGCTGGCAGACACAGGATGGCAAAGCTTTGGCTAAAAATAGAAAGCCATAATAAGGCTTGCTAACTTCAGAACACCTCAACTTTTTGCCTCTGCAAAGTATTCATTATTCACTTTGTAGCGCATAGGCAGAAAAAGGCATCAATAACCAAAATTTTAAAAAGCTTGTGGGTGTACAGAGATAAGAATAACACGACAGTTGTGTCAACTGAGACATTTGAGAAAGTAGCAATGTGTTGCAGAAGGCAATTTTGAGACTGTCATGTCATGTCCATTACACAGCATACAAAAATAACATAAATCTTCTTTGCTCTTGACATGCCAGTTTTAAAGACAGGCTGACAACGTGAAATCTATGCCAAACACACCAGACCAGATTATTACTTCTATTATGTTATCCATTTTATGAAACGGCATACTTACTAAGGAGCACTGATCCGACTGCCATAGTTTTTGATGTTCGCAGCTGCCGTTATACCACAAACAATTATCGGTATCCCTCCACCTATCAAGTAGAACCTAAAGAGGAATTCAGAATAGTTTTAGGCTAGTGAACGCAAATATTCAGACATAGCTCATCCATTATCTATCAGTAATGATACATGATTGTCCCCATTGGTCACTGTCTCAACTCACATACCTATTCTTGAACGTCCAATAACTATTCAGTCTCTGTTATGAGTAAAGGTTTTACTATTTACATACTTTCAGAATGTGGGCAATTCTAATGTACAGTTGTATGCAGAAGTTGGAACACCCCTGATTAAATATAAATTTCAATATGGAACAAGTATTTATCATGCATTGAACGTGCAGCAGCTGCATGTTCTGTAGAGGATGTGTACTTCAAAAAATGACCAGGTTTTCTTTACCACTATGTTTAGATCCTTGGGGCCACCAAATGGACAACTACAAAGCTATCAGCATGTATAAAAATGTCCTGTAATAACCCAGCACCTCCTCTTTCCTAAGATTTTGTTTTTACCTCAACATGGGCCTGGGTGGAGGAGGAGGTTCATCCAGCTCCTCGTATTGTTTGGTTTTGCGTGTCACCTGCTTGTAGATGTTCCTTGCGGTGACTCCTGACCACAAGGCCGTAGCCAGCGTAGAGTAGTGCAGCACTATGCCCACCTGATACACAAACACACTGAACCGCATCAGTATAGTGTTCCACCCGCCAAGTCGTGGTTCAGAGTTCTCAGCCTAATTCACAGATATTTTCTTAGAACAGAACTACTAATTTACACTGCTTACACCAAAGAAAACATACTTGCATGAATTACAGTGCAGTATGTATACTGTATATATTACATTCTAGCATTATGTACACCATACAGTACAGATATGGGTTTACATTTTTTTAAGGGTTATGTTTTGAGCAGAGTTTAAAATGAAGTGTTTTGGGAGCATATTCATGGTTTACACTGTAAAAATCACAAATGTGTTTTGTTTTTTGTTTTTCTCTGTATCTACACCACAACTGAATTAAAGCAATGGCTTAGCCAAAATTCAAAATTATATAATACGACTATTAGCAAGACAGATGCTTCAAAACTATGAAGTACAACTCATACCGCTTGGCACACGCTGGCATAGCGAGTCTGGTTTATGCCCCCAGCAAACGCTGCACAGGTGAGGAGGATATGCAGACACAGGTTGACCAGCATGTGCCAGCACTTTTTGCTGATCCGCACAGACCTGTGAACACACACAACAAAGCATGGATTAATGCCACCATTCAACCAAACACAATCCACATCACTGGACAAAACCCACTGCAGTTGTGATTATACCAGATGGTGGCACCATGCAACGGTCCACTAAAAGATATTTTCAAAATTGTAAAAGATTTAACCCTATTCACATTAGACTAGTTTATCAGAGACATTTGTAAACATTTATACTGATTGCTATAAAATTTGATCGTGAAAAACCAAAGTAAAAAATTTCTAGTGGGTCATATCTTCTCCAAATTCTGAAAATTAATAGCTGAAAATATTGTGAATCTACATTAATGTCTTATATTCATCATTATAAATAGTCTGCTTGATCTCACTTAATTAATTAGAGACCAAAGGGAAGGAAATCTGGGTGGAAAATCACAAAGCAATGTATCTAAAACAGGACTAAAACTCTTAGAGCACCATTGAGTTAACACAATTGAGCCCATTATTCAGGAGAAAGAAGGAAGATACCCGCAGGTCCTGTCAGGATGGAAATAAAACAACTGACTAGCACCTGTAAAAGAGCTAATTAGCCAAAGAGCTCATGTACATTTAATCTTGTCTGAAACGGGCTTAACACAGTATTTCCCATTCACCCTGGGGTTCCCTGCTTTAACAAGAAACATTAAATCAAATGGGTCTAACACAGATTGAATGGACACAATTCACTAGTGAGCTGAAATTAAAAAGAGGGCTACGCCAGGACTGAGTACAAAACACGAATGTGGTTTCTTGGTGCTTACTTGTGGTGGTAGATGTAGCTAATGATGATGGCCAGCAGACAGAGCACCAGTACAATAGCTGTGGCATAGATGACTGGGTGGAGTGGCTTGAAGCTGTAGGTGATAAACTCTGTCCGGCTCAGGTCCTGTTTAAAAGAAGCATGATACAGATAAACACCAAATCTGTGAAATTTCTATTTATTGTTTGCTGTCAGCAATTGCAGATCACCAGATACATTTAGTAAGGGCAAATACGTTTTTAAATAATGTTTAAATTAATTGAAAACAGCATAGTATAAACTGAATTACTGAACTAATAATTAAAGCATTCTCACCATCAGCAGGGCGTAGTTACTGAGCGAGTCGCAGGACAGCGTGGTGAAGTTGTCATCAT
Source organism: Rhabdalestes septentrionalis (assembly GCA_037832545.1). Classification (NCBI taxonomy): domain Eukaryota; kingdom Metazoa; phylum Chordata; class Actinopteri; order Characiformes; family Alestidae; genus Rhabdalestes; species Rhabdalestes septentrionalis. Next base: position 11,261,623 of record JBBMFX010000011.1, read on the forward strand.
GGTGAAGGATTCTGCAGCCATCCGACTGCCAGCCGCCCTGACCGTCCAGAACACTGAAATCCCAACGAGCAGCCACGGGGTCTGAGCCGTGCAAGAAACGCCGCAGAGTCACATTCACCGGGCTGCGCAGGGGCTTTTTCAGTGGGACACCCTCTGTCAGCAAGACAAAGGAGGACGTAGGTATTCAGTGTTGGTTTATCTCCATGTGATCGGAAGTAAAGCATTTATCTTTTAGCCATCAAAGATGCTCTGAAGTTTGCTCAAATTCTTGTTTAGTTATGTAAGGAACTATACAATCTAGAGGGGTAACAATGCATCAGAAATGATGATACTGCAATGAAAACACAATGCTGCATTATATAGATGTGTCAAAGACATTGTGGAGAATGAGAATGCTATAAATTATTATTTCTGACACAGCTGCAGAAACAACAAACAATTATCAAAAACCCAGTCCAGAACCTCCATCACGTGTTACCGCCGTCCAGCTGGAGCCCCATTAGTAGATTGTGGTACAGCTGATTATGATCATGATTTTTCTTGATTCAGAAATATTAGGAGAACAGCAAATCCAACATCACAAATCCAAGCAACTGTTGACTTTTTATACAGCCCAAAAATATCCAATCATTAATGAGTGGTGAAACTTACCACAAGGTTGGGAATTATTTTCTCTGTTTTAACATATTCATTTATATTTTAAATATATTCACTACAAAGGAACTAAAGGAAACGAACAGAAAATGAAAATGTAAATGTCTAAAGTTTATATACAGCAAAATATACATCTCATCTGCTTCAAGGCAATCAAGGACGAAAGTAGAACAGAAACCTCCACAGTGGTCACGACTAAAATGCTCAGTCCAGCCACAAATAACCTATTTTGTTCTAATCTGCCACGCCTTACCAATCTTGGTGAGGATTACAGGTGTGACCACGCTTCTTCTCTTGCTGCTGTCGGCCAGCATGGTGGAGTTGCCAGTGGGAGGGAAAAGTCTGCCATTGCGGAAAGCCAGCAGCTGAAGCTTATAGACGGCCTCGTCAGCCTCCCCAGAGCTGAGCAGCGAAGAGAAGAGAGATGGGGGCAGCTGCACAGATGCCTCTACTATAGTGTTCTGCATGTTTACAGGGGAAGAAGATATTATTCAATCATTTATTCAGTCAAAACACAAAAGGTGTTAGTGTAGAAACATTTATTTGATATAGATTATATAGCTCTACATCAGGGATCTCCAAATCCATTCTTGGCATGCCAACGTCCTGACAATTGGTAGTTCCCCTCCACAAATACAATCACTAAACCTGGCAGGTGAAGCTGAAACAGGTGTGTTGGAGCAGATGAATCACCAAACTGTGATGGAAACTGTCCTTCTAAGGGTGTTTTCATACACGCCTCATTTAGTTCAGTAGAATCGCACTGGAGTTCGTTTTCCTAGATGGTGCGGTTCGTTTGGGCATACCAAAGGCGGACTAAAAAAGTGTACCGAGATCTCTTTGAAGAGGTGGTCTCGGTACGCTTTCAAACAAACCCTGGAGCGGTTAGTTTGTGGTGAGAACATGATCCAAACTAGAGCCGACCCAACTGCAAAAAGTACTGCGCCATTTTGCACTAATCCAGCTGCCATAGTCAGCTGTGCTGTGCATTATGGGATGAGAAGTCATTTGTTACAGTTAGCTCTATAGCAACATAGCCCCATGGCATGGAAATCTGGTTCGATGATCACATTTTCCCACACGTTAATTCTGACCAGTTGAAAAGCAGTTTAGGAAATACGTTCATCTGGCCAGGGTGTGATGTAAATGTTGACGCATGATTGCATTTTGGTTCATTTCAGCTGGTTCGGAGCAATCAGTGCAGTGAGAAAAGGACCCAAAACCAGATTTAGGCACCCCTGTTCTACTCAGACTACAAAATATTGTATTTGTGAGATGGAAACATGAAAAATGTCTTTAACTTCAATGCATGCAAATGTAATGAGAATCTGTTCCAAGTCATTTTGACCATGTTTTGTTGGTTCATTCATCATGAAATGTTCCAGGGCTGTGGCAGAGTTTTCAACACCCCAGCATAGCAGAAACAATGCAGTTTCCACCACATAACAGTGTACATGCTTAACATGGCATTTATGACTGTATATTTTATTCAAACCGATCAGCTGAAAAAGAGATAGTTTCCACAACAATGTCATCATTTTGTCCCCAGATCTGCAATCAGCAAATACTCCAATTTGAGGCCATTTTACAGCATGATTATTAACCTATAATCAAACTGGACATTCCTGATAAGTTTGCAACCAGTTCCATTAATGTTCTGCCCTGAAACAATTACATATTTACAATAAGCGTGTATTGTATACATTTCACCATTTCAGATTTATTGGCCTAGAGTCAAATAACCACTTTTTAAAGTTCTGCTGCGATTTCAACTTGCGATTTCAACTTGCGTTCTGATTCTTTCTCCATTTTAAAATGTATCAACACTGAATTAAATCCTGCACTGTTGCCTTCTGAAAATGTGACGCTCTGCTGTGTGTTCTATATACACTGGTCAGACAGTTTTTGTTTAAATAACACCTTTATATGGTTACAAATAAGCTGAGATTTCATATTGCTCTAATACGCATACTGTAGCTGCTCCTTGCCCTCGGTTGAGACATTTGCGATAAAAAAAACTTGATGGAAGGTTATCTGGAATATTTAGTACATGGTATTTTATTTTAAAAGTGAAGTTAAAAATAAAGCAGGAGGAGGTAAGATCTCTCGAAATTACACTGTCAGGCTACTCTGATAACATAGACAGCACAAATGAAACGGAAAAAAAAAAATCTTTAAATCTTTACATGAATGTCCGGTGAATCATATTAACAACATTTCATAGTGGCAGAATATACCTGCAAAATAATATAACACCAACCATAGGACAAGAAAAATAATGAGCACCTTCAGGGCCAGGGCAGAGAGATTGCTGGTGACATTGCATTTGAAGCTGAGCTGGCGGTCCAGGTTAATGTCAGGGTTTAGTGGGCTGAGGTGAGGAATCAGAGTGCGCTCTGGCACCATCTTCTGGAAGAGCGTGCATGTCATGCCGTTGAAGCTGCTGGCCTTGATCACATGAGCCTCAACTGCAATGTTGTGGGAGTTCTGTTGAGGCAATCAATCAATTAAAAGATAATAAATAAACTATAACAAACCCTATAAACCCACTATAGAATAAACAAACAGTATTTTGATTGCTACAGTTGTTGGACACAAGTGATCAAACCCTTTTTCTCTCAATAAGCAGTTAGGGAATTGTGAAGAGAGTTCTGTCAGGTACTTACAGTGTAGTAAGACCCGCTAGCCAGTCGGAGCAGAGCAATCTTCTGTAGACTCTCAACGATACGAGAGCAAGCTCGTGCCTCCTTCTGCGCCATCCACAACACTCGCTCATCAGTTAACATCAGATTACTGGAGATATCCACCATCACGTCCCCTAACTGAGACAGAACACACGACAACACTGGCACGTTCAGAATCAAAACTGAACAAGAAATTGATTGAATATGTAAATAATTCATGTAAATCGTTCATACTGCTGGCTGTAATGTCAAACATCCAACAGGGACCAGTCTCGTATGACACTCAGATACAATAGACTTCCTGGGCCACACGTTTTAATTTCATGCAACTGTTCCCGTTATACAATCATTCTAATCCAAGGTACTTTGCTCAAGGGCTGCACAGAGGTGCCACTAGCAGTACTGGTTCAAATCCCAGGACTGCCTGTGGCACCACTGAGGTACCCTTGAGCAAACTACTGTCCCCACACACTGCTCTCTGGACACAGAGTCACTGGCTGCCCACTGTAAATGCGGTTCATGCTGTTCACTCTTTGTGCTGCGCTCAGGTATGACAAATGAACACTTCACATTTAAAAACACAACAGAAAAATATCCTGACTTACTTTATACTTAATTAGTTGGTGATTATCTGTACAGCACAACTGATAATCATCATATGCAGAATGTGAGGGTACATATAAATGAAAAAAATACACTCTAGCACAAAAGGTCTGCTCTCCAGTAGAGAGTATAATAGATGAGCCAGCTAAGAAGAACGGTGCCAAAGTGCCAGTACGACATAGTGCCAGTTAATCGATATTTTGGTTTCCGAACCGATACAGACTCCTTCTGAGAAAGTCAATGTGAAAATACACAGGAGTGCCAATAAATTGAATTGTAATTCAAGAGGAGTAGGTGCAGAAAATATAAATAAAAATTAAGTAAAGAAACATATATTTGGAAAGACATGTGATTTCAATACACTTTTATACTGAGAGCTATGAAATGGATCTATGTGCAGGTGTTACATTCCAACATTTCCTCTAAACAGAGCACAGTGAAACCTGATACTAGAGATGTAGTTCCACGTTCCTCTACGGCTCTGTGGCCAAATCCCTCCGTTCTGATCTTATCTCCTGCCTCTATGCAGCTCTCACCACGGATTAACCCACAGAAAGCCCGCTTTGTTCTCCCGTAAGGAAGAACACAGGAGAGAGTGAGGTGGTGAACAGGGTTATTGATAAAAGCATTCCGTTTTAAGCAGAATTTAGCTTATCATTTACTGGTTAAAAATTTTGACTAAGTCAAGGTTAGCTACTTGTGAACCTCAGCCTCTTTGAGAATCTCACTGGGGTTTGATCACTGGGAGCACTTTATCAATTTCAGTCAAGTCAATTCTTGAACTAAACCATAATGTCAACTGTCTTTTACTATTTATTTACATTTGTCTAGGCTTTGGTGCCTGGGTCTGGGACATTAGCTCACATAGTTCCTCTTTACTTGATCTGGGAGCACGGATTCAAAAAACGGAGCCAAAACCCCCACTAAATCCAAGTGACAGACTCAAAATATCACAACATGCTTTCTTGTTTGTAGATTGAAATACCGCCTTACGCACCTCTTTATATTTTTCAGCAAATGACCCAATCTTCTCAATCATCTCAGCCACAAAGATCACGTCCACCTTGTCAGAGAAGTGCGGAGCTTCCACAGTGTACGCCAGGAGCTGCCTGGCTGTATGCACAGCATTGGTCAGGTTCAGAGCCATCTGCTCATGAAGGGCCAAGACGGCAAGTCAGACACAACAAAAATATATTAAATGGAGAAAAAAAAGGAGAAAAATTATTTAGAACATAAAAGTATACTGGTGACAAGCCATAAATATCTGACACAACAATTATTTTATATTTAAAGAAATGCTTCAAATTTAAAATTTCTTCATGATTTGATCATTTTAGTACAAAAAAAAAAAAGACATCTGCCTGTCTGTCCTAAATGTCCATGCATTTTCAAATGTGTGACATTATTTTCTGTTTCGCTGTATTTTTTTGGATGCATTCTAGAACAGCCTAGAACACTATGTAGAGTTACACAGGGTACACATGGTGGGAGGCTGGAAGGGAAAATCAGTTTTGCACCTGGTTGATGATGTGGAGAACACGGGTGGTGTCCTTCATGTACTCGCAACGGGAGTAGTCTTCTTCAGCCCAGTGCCCGCTGCGGTCACAGCGCCTTCTTGCCCGTCTGTCTTCAGCTGAGCTCACAGAGTAGATCCCAGTGCCAGTCACCTGTCGGGCACAGGGTAGGTACGCAGTGATGCCGGCCAGGGTGCGAGGCCATCTGCAAACACACAGAACAGAATGAGGGAACTAATACAGGGTCCTTTACAGAAATCAACAGTAAAAATTCAGCTCACTGAAAAATGTTACCATTTCAGGAGTCAATACAGCCGTTTTTCCGTGAGTGCTACTCATGTAGATAGGCAAGTTTAACAATCCAAAATGCAAAACTAAAGCAGCAAACTGCAGAAACTAATAGACTTTTGATGAGACAAAGGGAACACTCTATTATTATTATTATTATTATTATTATTATTATTATTATTATCATCATATTTCCGAGCCATGCTGTTCAGGTCCAACTTGAAGAAATGCAGCCTGCTAGTTTCGGTAAATGCAACAAAAAAAGATTCTTGTTGCGTAACACTAGTTTGTTTTGTGTAATGTTGGAATTTGAAAGACGTGTCTGCGTCACATTTTTTTTTAGACACAAGAGGGCAGGGAAGAGCCACAACACTCACACCAGGCCTACAAACACACCATGGCCTCAGGATACACATTTAAACCCTCAGTTTACACAGGTAACACCTCAGAGCTACATATAAGTAGCTGCAATTCCAGGCCAAAGATCGAAGACCTAAGCTACCTCACCTGTACTCTCCCTTGTTGTTGGACACCCTTTCAGGGCTGCAGTATTTGGCAGAATTCTCAACGACGACGATGTGGACCGTGCGGGTGTTGTTGCCACGGCTGGTCCGCACACGGCACTCCCAGTCCCCCGTGAAGCCCGGCTGGATGTTTGAGATGGTCAGGGCACTGCAAGAAGGACAAAAGAAGAGATTGTTCTAAAATGACAGATTGTTCACAAGAGAGAAGAGATTGAAGTCACTTTTCTAATCTTAAAAGCTACAATTTAGTCCATCAGACATATTATTTTACAAAGTTGTTGCCTGTTCTAATTCAGCAATTATATACACTTGAATGAGGAGCTTTAAACATCATTATATGGTTGGATGACATATGCATTCAGAATAAAACTACTTTTTCCATGTGGAAAACTATTGATATTTAGACATTTTAACCTGTGGTCTAGTGTTCAATTGTCTTCACATGCCAGACATGTGAACTTTAAGGTGTAAAAATGACCCTTTGTCAAACACACCCCAGCACACAATGTGAACAGAGAGGAATTCTTTTGTGCATTTAACCACTTCTCTAAGTGAAGCAGCGTCCAGACAGGAACACAGCGCCCGGGGACGGCCTCTCGCTTAAGTGTATCTCAGTGGTGCCACTAACACTCCAGGGATTCAAACGCACAACGTACTCCCTTGGCACTCCCATGGCTGCTCGCTTCTTTACTTGGGTGAACAGGTTAAACAGACAATAGCCTTAGCTAATACTTAATTAGCTGGTGATATCTGTATAGCCTAATTAACAACACTCATATATAGAATGGTGGAGTTCATGTAAATAAAACAGCAAATTCAGCTACGAGAGATTTGCTCTTTAGTAGAGAGTATATAAGATGAGCTGGCCCAGAAGTTGGGTGATAAAATGCCAGCATGCCATTGTGCCAGTTAAGACTGCGGTTTCCAAACAAATTAATGTACTTCCCACAAATGTATTTGTTATAATGTACATAATAATTAAAGCTCATTTACCATGTCTATCAAATATTACAGCAGATTATACAGCACTTTTTATATAGAGGGCACATCATCTGCAATTTTTTTGTAATTGTCTTTATAAACCAAGTGAAGCAGACACGTTATATCAAGGCCTGTTTAATTACAGTATACTAATTTACATCATAAATAACATACAGTTCTCAATTACAAGCATTTCAGCTGGGTGTTCTCTGTCTGTAATACCTGGCAATGAGAGAGCAGTTTTGCACCATGCTCTTCTCTATGTAGATGCCCTGAGTGGCATCAGGCTCCACCATCTTGCCATCTTGGTACCACAGCACCTGCATGTCTTCATCCACGAAAGAGGCCATGCATTGGAAGGGCAGGCTGTCCCCCTGGAAAACAATCTGGTGTTGGGAAGGAGTCATCTGGAAAGAGGGAAGCTCCAGGGGTGGATCTGGTTGGAGGATGAGAAGAGTTGTTAATCCTTAGAGCAACATTGACTTTCTACATAATGTTAAATCGCAATGAAATCAAAGTATTTTTGTGTTTCACCACAAGGGCTCATCATATTGGTCAGGCCAATATAATTTTTTAATTATTCATGCAACACTGTAGATTTAACATTCTGCAACACGTCATAGTCACAACATGCAGCATCCAGGTGAGGTGTTCCTAAGTTCTGAGTCTGTTACATATATTAATGGTTTGACAGGTTAAACAAGGTTCAGACTTTAGTTCCCTGGGGGGAAAGTAATTTTAACACATAATATTTTAACCCACAGCCCCACTTGCTGTTACCATTCAACATCAAAGTCTTCAAGGTGCAATGAAGTAGCCGCCCCAGACATATTAAGATTAATTCATGCACCGTGAATAGCTATTCTTTATTGAAAAATCTTGAACTGGACGTAATCTTTGTCTGGGAAAACAGCCAGACAAAGTCTTCACTGTACCGGTGTGCCTTGCTCTTATCAGTCTAAAATACTGCACAACGTCTGCATAATATGGAAGGGGGTTGGGGTGTTATTCACGGCCAAACACGGGTTTACCTCCTATCTATTTGAGCACTGCTGTGTAAGGGCCAGGTCCTGCTACACCTTACGCATAGCAGTGTCTCCATTCAAATGTTCTACTGAATGCTGCCTAAGACGTTTAAACCGTGTATGCTGTTCTATTTATTTCCTCATAGTGGAAATCTTATTAACTCATTCTGCTAGAGGTCATTTTAAAAAGTTTTTTTCAGGAAGGCAAAAATGGATCAAAATGTAAACAAAAGTGTGAGAATATAAACTTTAGGACACGAAAACAAATCTATACTTTTAAATGGATCACTTTAGAGTAGACAGGATGGTGTCCGTCTTGTGTAGATTCATCTACACAAAACAGTTTTTTTTCTTCAGCGGTTTACTACCTCCAACATCATTGTTTTTCTTAAGACATTCAGAAACTCACACTCTACTCACGTCTCTCGAAGGACAAAACGTGATAGGGCTTTGAAACAGGATCTTGTACTGTGCATTTAGCAGAATAGTGAGTTTAACACAACACTGTTTTGGTTCAACATTTTCACTCATTATTCTGACACACTGTGTTGGTATACAGGGTTCAAAAATGTATACATCTATACTTGAAGAGAAAGGGGAATGCTTTTAAAGAGTTTATCCAAACAAGTCAAATTCACACTAATTTGTCTTTTCACAGCAGCTGATCAGCCAAAATGTGTTTGATTTCTGAAGACTGTTTTGTTATTTTTGCCCTGGAGCTACATAGCTAATGAAGCCAACAAGCAATGAAAGCTTAGGCATAAATCATCTCACAGTTGCTTCAAACCACGCTGAGTTAAATAACAAGCTTATGTGTTTAACACAACTTACTATAACCCATAAAACTGACAAAAGTATGCAACTGCTCAAAACAGTGGAAGCAATCCTGCAGCCCGAACTATGTTCATTTGAACATGTGTGTGTGTATCATTACCACAGGTGAGCATTTCAGCTTTGAGGGAGGTCACAAGCTTGTTTTGTAGCGAGTGAGGGTATGAGCAGCGTGTGTCCTTCACTCCTACACCCTTCTCTTTGATCCAGCGCACCAACCATTGCAGGTTACAGTCGCACAGCAGATAGGGGCTCTGGAACTCTCTGAGACAGAAACAAAAAAGACACAGTAGCTCTTGTATGCATACGTATGTATATGTATACACACACACACACACACACACACACACACACACACACACACACACACACACACACACACATTGTATGTGTGTGTATATATGTATATATTTGCATTTATGTATGTACACACACCACAATTGTTTTACCATCATATGCAGCAGTGTATGTAAACTAGTCTTTTGTTCATATTCTAAGTGAAAATTACCACATCCTCTACAATATGTCTTCATCCTCAACAATGTTAAATATAGCCTGTTAGTGCAGTTTCTATTCATGTGCTAAGTATATACACTGGAGTAAATATACATAAAACATTGAACACACGTCACCCACTAATTATATTCATATAATAAAGAAGTGTGTTGTGTGTGCAGAATGTGAACTTAAATAAACACAACAAGTTATATCTCTGGCCATTTCAAAGACTTTATATAATCCAAAGGTTTCCTGACCTCCCTGACCAAGTTATAAAAGTTTCAGCATTGGGAAATCTGCTTACATTGCAGTGCACAGGGGACCATATCATAAAGAACACAATGGTAATTGTGGTAATTCTATTTTATTGTGGTTTGGAGCTAAGGTTTGGAGGTTTGGAGCTAAATTATGCAGGGCTGACAAAGAACTCTGCTGCTTATTCATATGCATTAGACCTTACAGGGGATAGTGAGGACAGCTGAGATCATCATCAGGGTCTTTTCCCCTCTGTCATGTACATTTACATCAAACCCTGCATCTGCAAAGCCACCAGGCCGGCAAAACATTCTGCAGAGAATCATTTTGTCCATCTGGCCATCAGACTCCTCAATCAGAACAAAACTGAATCATTAACAGAACAGACAGACACCCAGACACGCGCGCACACACACATACCCAGAGAACCAAAATATTTTCTCTTTACACTATTCATATACACACTGAACTATTCTGTCCTAAAGAGCTTACACCCCTTTGTTTATTATACAGCGCATCCTCTGTCCTGCTGCTATTTTTTGCACAATTACTATTAATTGTTGTCTACCTCCATCCTTGCACAACTAACGCCTCCACTGTTGGACCACAGCATTTTGTTCTAATATTGCATTCACTCAGCCGTCTACAGTGCACGCTGCTTGTTGTTCATGTTTTTCTTCTCTTCTCTCCTGCACTCTTTGCACTCAGTGTATTTTGCACTACCTGCATTAATGTAGTTTTGTGGCTGTTCTGTTTTTGTTCTAGTGTTCTTTGTCTACACTGTGTACTGTGTTTATGTCTGACTTGACTTGACTTAAAAAAAAAACAGGACTGAAAGGAGTCTGCATGCTGAAACCAAAATGATTCTTGACTTTTTCGGTTGACTCACAGTGTTTTCAGAGAGACGAGGCTATCAAAAGTCCCTTGAGACAACGATGAAAATGTGTTCCCCGATAGGTTGCTGAAAGAAAAGACAAATGATATTTGGCATAAATTTCACTAAGTAACATTTACATTAAGCAAACAACACTCACCCACAGCTCTCTAATAACACAGAAAATATCTATTGCAAAGTCAACTGTCGGACCCATCTAGAATGTAATTCGCTATAATAAATAAAATTTGTTTTAAAGACATATTGTCCACAACAGCTGACTTGATTCGGATTCACTTTAGACAAGGCAACATCTTGTTTGGCACTATTATGTAACCTATATTCGTTAGATTCCTTTTCACAGGCACACACAAAACCAGTTTCATTCTGCCATCACGTGGGAATCCTAATGATGTTGGCAGGAATAGATTTACCCTCACCTTCATGAGGTGGAAAGGACACACTAATGTGTGCTGCTGTTGCTACACCCACGGGATGCAGAGGCTAATACGCTAATCTTACAACACCTGTTACATTTTAGCTCTCTGTAAAGGACAATTAAGTCCATAATTCCAAGCCAAATGCCTACAATGACACTGATGTCCTTGTCATTAAACTCTGAACACAACAATTAGAAAACACATATTAAAATCTTTTTTTCCACCATTTGAAAATACAAGAGTCTAGAACAGAAATCACAAATATCCAGACCACCTACAAATGCTAACATTGCTAGCACTATACTGACAATATAAAAAACTCACAGTTTGACGAGATTTGTGAGGCCTTTGAAAATGTTGACATTGATGCAGCCGATTCGGTTATTGGACAAATCTCTGAAAAAAAAATACAAAACAAAACACTCAAATAAATACACACAAACACACACATACATAAACATAGGCACACTCCCCGATTCAGTGTTCATTACAACATTTACCAAAAAATGCAATACCACACAATGACAAAAGTCAAAATGTGTACTTAGTACGGATTAAATTACATTAGTAAGTTACTGGAAGGTGGACAGAACCATTGACCACCTAAGTTTAAGTTCATGCACTCAATGCCGTTTGCCTCCTTTAGCCATCATGTTACCCCGTTAGCAGCGGGATGGAATTACTTTGCCCTGCAGTCAGTGACTTAGTCAAGGGAGCAGCCAGAACCACATGTTAAGGTTCTTGTTCAGCTTAAGTTTGCCTGTTGACTGAGGGAACAGTAATTCCATTTTACTGTTGTGGGTTTTAGGGAACAGCTGGGGAATTTATAGTGAGGAAATTCCATTCTGAGTGGAGCTGGAGGGCAGACTGGAAGCTTGGAAAGCACTTTACTGCTGACTTGGGATCAGTCGTATTCACTTCAGACCCACGCTCTTAAAAACAAACGTGCCAAAAAAGATTGTTTGTCACGGTGCCAAAGAGGAACAACTGTGAAGTCCAACCTTGCAATGGACACTTCTTTTGCAAATGCAAAGAACCTCTACATAATGTAATGGTTCAACATAAGCCAGGTTTGGGTAACATGACAATTATGATGCTTTCATAATACATACAATTTACATTACAATATGTTTTTCTGAGCACACTGTGGATATTGTCAGTACTTACAGAACACAGACCAAATGCATCCTTCATTGCGAAAAAGCATAGTCAGTCACGTTTTTCTTACATTCAACACAGTGCTGGACTAAATCTTTAATAAATATTTGACTTATCAGTAGTTGCAAAAAAGAATATATCGGGCCTTATAGCATATGACAGGGCTGGACAATTAATTAATTTGAAAATTAAAAAATTAGAACTGTGTTGGAGGGCTGAACCGACGATAACCTGAAATAATTTCTGCTCAATATTAATTTTCTCCCATTGTAAAGAGCAGTAAATTATACATTTTGATAAGCTGATATTAATCATTTGAAATATAAGAATATTCAGTAAATATTTATGTACATGTATTGATTGGGGATGTAGATCGAAGACGAAAATAATCCTATAAAATACTTTTTTGATTTAGATTCAGATCTGTTAAAGACCGACATGGCAGGAAACAAAACTGAATTGTGTCAAATACAATAAGCAGCAAACAAAACAGACAACTAGGCATGGGCCAGTATAAGATTCTGACGGTATGGTAACCTTGGATAAAATTATCACGGTTTCACGGTATTGTAATTACATCTCTATAATGTTGTATTTAAATGTCTGGGTTAAAAAACAACTCTTTTTTTTCCAACTGAACACAGTATATTTTGTTTTAGGAAACATATAGAACATTTTGTAACATTGAACATCAGGCAAACT
>JBBMFX010000011.1:11279107-11297302 GCA_037832545.1 Rhabdalestes septentrionalis
TTATATTTAAGTCATTATTCAATAAATGGCAAGTTGAGAAATTTTGTGTATCTATCTTTGTGTTATTAGTGTGATATCCAATAGAGGGGGAAAAATGTTTAATTATTAGGCAAAAAAATATTGGCAGCATATATCGGCCATCGGCTGACCCTGACTCCAAAATATCGGCATCGGCAACTGAAAAACCCATATCGGTTGACCTCTAGTACAGACCCTTTATATTATGTGTGATAACCTTACCTTTAAGGCCCTATAAAGAGACATTTTTAATGGGTTTGGAAAGTTCCTTAAGGAATCCAAAGTAGTTGTTCCATGGAGTTGCCCTGCAGTACCTATAGTGACATGTTATTTTGATGATTGTACTTCTTGGGCATTTTGCTAAAGAAGGTAAAAGAGGCAACTGTGGAATTCTGGAGTCAGCACTGCCTTACAAGGCCCACTGTATATCTTACACAGAACAATCTGTTTCACAGATACCCAGCTGAGACGGTTCTGAACATTGTCTGCTCTAAAAAGCGAAGCTTAAATGCAGGACGTTTGTAAACAGTGAGAATAGACATCATGCTTTCAAGGTCAAGGGTACAGTAAGGTCAGGAAAAGGGCTTTGGGTGTGTTCTGGAGCTATTTACACCTAACTATTGCCAGATTATCCAGAAATCCTTCAGGCAGGCCCCTTTTCCTTGGCCCTTTTCTTTTTTTCATTACCCAGGTCTTGCAATAATGACATGGAAAATATTCCCTTCGAATTCCAATCCGATTAGGTCATGTTATTTTACCCCTCATTGAAACACAAGGGCTATTAATGGCCTGGTTATTTTATCTGCATGGAGCCATTTTCAAGCAGTAAATCACCCCAAGGGCTTATTCCCCAGAGGAAAATGCGTGACAAATGTATGTTTTACTCTTGTCATTGCGGCCCATAATAAAAAACTGTTTATTACTCATTTGTCAATTTTAAAAATTGTATGATCTTTTTTTTAAAGAGTGAGCCCAGTACGCTTACTTAAAGGACAGATTCACTTAAATCAGTGGGAATGGTTTAGGACCAACCTCTTCTACTGTAACAAAACATAAGTCAGTGGTGCACCCTGAGGGCAGCCACTAAAATTTGCTCTCTCTTCAGCCAGTCCCCTTTAACAGCCACTTAAATATACGGACGCACTTCCGCTGGCAGCTGATGGACTAATATAGAAAGAGAGAGTTCACACGCTCAGCAACATGAAAGCAACCGCGAGTCAACTTCTGAAAGACACCTTTTCCAGTACCAGTACCTGTCATTTGGTATACTCTAAAGGATATTTAGAAATTACCTAGAACTTCATTTTTACTCATTTAAAACTGATTTATAAAAGGTCGATAATACTACTAATAATGAAGTGATGTCCATAGATTTATTAACAAAGAGCACAAATTGAAGGTTATACTTTAAAAATAAATAAATAAATGAAAACAAAAATGAAAAAGCATGACTTACAGTCTCTCAAGCATGGACAAACTGATGAAGGAGCCATTAAGAAGTTCTTGGATTTTGTTGTTGCTCAAAATCCTGTAAAATAGAGAAGAAAAAAAGTGTCAAACAGTCAAATTACCATAAGCAAAATAAAATTGTCATTCAAGCAGAGCATTTAACCCCCCCTCCCCCAACACCCCACTGTATCACACTTCAGTAGAGGATTTGGTAGATTGAATTTGCAAAGCACAACCTAGATAAGATGGTTTTCCATATCCTGCTGACTGCTTTCATTTATGCATTACTGACCATGCAGAGGTAAAGAGGGAGTTCATTTGTTTTCATTTGTTCCAGAACATTTCAACAAACATTGTACACTATTAGCCACACTCTCAGGATGTCTCACAATAAAGTTTCCACCAGTCAGAACAAGAAACACTGCACTAAAGTGTGAATATTCTTTCCCCATAGAGTCGAACGTAGTATAACCAAAAGTGCTTTTACCAAGAAAATACCTCAATAAAATATAGATCAGGCAACAAATCTGCAGAATATTTTCACAAATCTAAGACAAATATGTACAAATGTAAAGCAATATAACATGTGTAATTAGTTACACTTTCCTGCTGATTTTCAACTTGCAATATGGAAATGAAAGCTCTTCTCAAAAATTCTAAGCAGAATTAGAATCAGCATTAGAAAATTTTATTAATCCTGGAGGAAATTGCTTTTGTTATGGCTGCAAAGACACATAGAGACTAGAACAATATAAAATGTAAAGTGTAAATAAATCCAATTAAAATGTGAAGGAAAAAAAACTCTATATGGAAATACTAATGCTTGAGGATTAGAAATATTTGAATCGCTATTTATCAAGTCACTTACACTTCAGTGAATAACACAAATAGTAGTTAGGAGTACGTTAATGCACTTACAGACCAGTAGCGTATAAGTAATATTGACATAAGTAGTAATATTGCAACACGTAAAACATAAGATATTACACATAGCATAAAATATACAAGCAATAAGACTATTGCACATAACAAATAAAAGTGATTCATCCAACATTTAGAAAACTCCACATGATACTGCACATGATATATAACACAACTGGACGAGATATTGCTCATAACGATAATAGTGCAGTGCCTGAAAAGAACATTGCACAATACTGCATGACAGACTTTTCTAGACTATTCGTACTCGGAAATACGAGCAGCATTAACGCTACACCGTTAAGCTCTGTGCTAAATTATTAGCCATTACAACAACCTATTGTAAGGGAACAGTTGAGAAATCCACAAGGCCCACAGCAAAACTATTTCATGGTCAGAGCATTCTCAGAAACCTTTTGCACATTCAGCCTTTACTCACACAGTCCCACTGCTGTTGTGCTGAAGGTTAACATTACTGCAGGCTGGGTTCAGCCAGCGTCGATATTTCTTTCCTCAGGAGCTGAGAGCACCAACAGCTCCAGCACTGAATCAAACGTTTTTACAGGAAAATCTGTCTTCTTGGGGGAAATCGCAGCAAAAAAATCCCCAAGAAGTTATATACAGTCACACATGGCCAGGCTTCTGTGTGAACTACATACTCAAACTTTGTAGACGAATTCTCGTCAAACATTGCTATAATAATCAATGGAATTAATGGGGATATTGTGCCCTCTTTGCTGCAGTAAACCCTTCTACTCTTTACATTAGATGTGTGAACATTGCTGTGAGGGTTTGATTGCATTCAGCCACAAGAACATGTGTAAGTACAGATGTAGCTCTGAACCACAAATGCCACACCAACTCTTCCCAAACGTACTGGATGCATCACTCCTGAGAACACAGCTCCACTACTCTACAGCCCAGTGCTAGGGGGGCTTTATACTCATCTAGCGAAAACTTGGAAAGGTAGCCATTGGCTCATGTGCTGCTGCGCCACCACAGCCCATTGTCAATGCATTTCTATGGAGATTACACAAGTATGGACTGACTATCAGCCACTGGTGCACATGGAGATAGAAGAGGTGTCTGAATACTTTTGTGCAGTGCACTTGAATGCAATCGATAGACAGACTAACATTTCAATAATATTTATAATCACTGTTTGGCTCAAATATTGCACAAAAATGCTTCCCTTCAACTGTTTATGTTAATAAGATTTATTTACATTTTACCATTCATTTGCCTGGCTCTTTTCATTGAAAGGCTTAAATGAAGCTGACATGTTGCACTAAAGATCTAACTTAGCTTGTATTTTAATTAGGCTCCAAGCTCCTCCTCCTGCACAATGTCTCTGAGTATAACACCAGACAAAGCCTTTATGAAAACGTCACATTAAATGACAAAATATAGGACTTCACCAGATGTGCTTGGCTGTTTGCAGTGTATAGTAGCACTGTAAAATAGCACAGTAAAGTAGCGCATGCAAACAATTTGCTGACCCCAAACAACTGGAAATAAATGGGGTATGATAATTAATTTATATTAGGCTAGAAAAGAAACTGGACTAATTGGAAAAGTCTAATGATCAGCTGCAGTGACTACAACCGAGAAAAACCCCATTATCATTCTAATCTGTATTTTCAAACTTAATGGTGGAATAAAGCAAGCATGCTAATACAGTGAAATCTGGATTCGGGTTACATCCCTCGGCAAGTTCAGCGACGATCAAAACACAAATAATGATACTGAACAGCTGTAATTTGGTTTACAGAGCCAATTCCCAGGCATGGGAGAAATAACTGGCAGAAAATAATTCAGACGACTGCCTGAATAAATAAGCACTCAACCTTGTAACTCTCTCACTGTCAAAATAGATCTGTGTGAAAAGGACAACCAAGAGAGATATGTATACAGCAATTAGCATAGAACTGTCTGCCAGCCTGTGCCTCTCTCCCGTGAAGAACATTTAGAAAAAAAAAACGTTCAGATGAAACTGAGTTCTATGGCTGGACAAAAGAATGGATGATGTGGATTTCTCTCAATACATGATATTTTCCAATAATATATTTTCTGCATTTTTGATCAAACTTACTCATGGATGGACCACACGCAGAGAAAACACCTGCAACATCTGCGTTTGATCGGACTTTTAAAAGAAGTCATTTGAGAGCGTAAGGTAACTATTTACAATGAGCCTACCTTATAAATCACTAATAAACAGTTATAAAAAAATCATAACAAGTTACACAGGCTTACTCTTTGGCAAGAACTCAGATCTTGCTAGTTGCTGAGCTTATCTTGTCTCTTTATCAGGCAGAATGATAAAGTGTCTGCTTCATCAGGTATTTGTTAACATTCTACTGCCATTTAAACACCTTTCTCGCTAAATAGTGAGCCATTATCTATAATAAACTGTTATAACGGTAATAGAATGTTATCCAATACATGATGAAGCTGACAGTTTTACTTTCTGCCTGAGAAAGAGACAAGATAAGCTTAGCAACCCACAAGAGCTGAGATTTTACACTGTGTCAGTGTATGAAAACTAGTTTATAACTGCTAACAATTAACAACCTAATTATGAATAATTTATTAACCCTTTATCAGGGTAGTTGTATTGTAAAGTGGTACCAAAAATTAACTTGAATATTTTGCACTGAACTATCGTATCCATCAATGGTGTACAAACAGTCCACACATACAGACAGAGAAAAAATGTGGACTGGTTTAATAATACTGGTTATCACCTAAATGGTTCAAAGCATCACGAGCATTCGAACTGACAATGCTGAAAAATTTTTGATTAACTGTACCACTGCAGAACATTACAGGACCCTACTTCTATCTGAGCATATGGCAACAATTCAGGCCAAACTGGTAAATTAACACATAGAACAGTCATGTTTGGTATTATAAAAAGGTTAAATACATTCAAACCTACGATTCACAATAACACAAACAGCTTTTTTAATGAAAAGAACTAAGAAAACATAGGAAGAATAATACATAAATTAATCACTGCCAATTCCGCTTTCAGATATTACAAAATGTTTGGGAGCAAAAAAAAAGTTCTACAGAGCAGCACAAATATCTAGAGAATGGGAAGACTGTAGGAACGGCTGTTTATGGCACACAGATGAGGGCTAGGATGATTCAGGCCTCTCCCGTGGCCTTCCTAAGGATGGGCAGGAAGTCCAGGCAATTAGCATGTAAATGAACATTTGCCTTGGTGCCTGTGCGTCTCACAGGCCAAGGGACAAGAATCTCCTCTTGGAATTCTAGCCCTTATCTTGATATTCATATACAACCCAAGAGCCCAAGGGCCCCACTAGAACCAGATGAGCTCCGGCAACACAGCCACAGTCAGGTCACAAGTGTATGAGCTGCCAATTGGCTACACATGGTAGAAATCTCAGCCCAAGTGTCTCCTGCCTCAGGCGCAAACACATGTTTAATTACCTATTAGACAGCTTAAGGGGCCCCTGGGGGGACAGAAGACATTAGGTTACACCAGTCCAAAAGCTGATAAAATTCAGAAAACTCTGACAGTACTGAACTCTCTGAGCTTGCAGGGAGGCCTAGTACAGGAAAAACACCAGCTTACAATCACTTTCATACCACTGTTTCCGACAAACCTGACAGATCTGTTCATGCACTTCCAGCCTTTCAGCTCGCTTTATGCAGTTAAATGTTTGTGCAAATTTTGTTGTTTGAAACCTACTAGAAATTAAACTCTGCATAATGTAAACTTGGCCACAACCAAAGTAATAGTCTTCACTTTGACTAACAAGTTTAACAAACCTGCAAATTTGTTGCAGTAGTGGTTGGAAGTCATGTCCAGAAAAATGACAATGCCATTTTGGACTAAAATAAAAGGAGGATTTAATCAATATAAATTATTTTAAATCTAGACACTTATTTAAACAAATTAATAATCTAACTAAGATTCTTAAAATCAATACTTGATCAAAATTCCAAAAGAGTATGTGGTGGTACCTTATTAAAAACATCTTCCAGACTACTTTGAAAATAAAACTATGACTGGTAAGTATAAATAACCAAGGCATACCTTATGTAATCAAAAGATATTAACAACAGCTGCTGTTGTGGCAAAATTTTTACCAGTGGAGGACTTGACATTTAAATATGTCAGTATTGAAAACTATAATAACAGCTTTTGGCCAACTACCGCATGCTGTGCTGAGTGAACATTAAATACACAAATGTAAAGCAGCAGGCGTCAGGCTGTCAGACTAGGTGCAAAGTGTTTCCACAGCCATTTTGTTTAAACAAGTCAATTGTGAGCAAAAAATGTCTGTATTTGGGGGCAAGGCTGGGCAATGAGACGTTATTCATCAGTTTCGTCATAAACTGCATTACAATGTCAATACGCATTCTTCAGACAGTATCAGTACTTAAAAACGCTAACCAACTGCATGGTTCATTATATGTATAACTAACCCTACATCATCTGATTTAGTGCTTATAATGTTTAAATGTTTATAATGTCAGAAAATATCGTTCCACAGGACACTCCTGTATTCTAGGGCTTCACAGGAAGCAGCAAAACATAGAACAGAATCTAAAAAAAATCGTGATGTGTGGCTAAACAACAAAGGAACATGTAGAAACATGTGGCTCTCGCTTCTCTTGTGCTTCCCATAGCTGTGCTTTCCTTTAAAAAGTGACTAAAAAGGTGGAAATGTATCTTTAATGTCTCTGCATTTTCAATTGACTGGTTCACACAGTATAGTTAAGAAAATAAAGGATGGTTTCTTGAAACACTGTTGTTTACTTGCTGGTAATCAGTTAGCTAGTCAGCTATTGCTAATGTTTAATTGACTCTTCTGCCAGCATGTCTTCCACCTTGCTAGCCTGCTGTTTTGTGATATAAACTGCTTGGAAATGTATTGTTTTTGCTTGACACAGATATAAAAGTAGGACAAATAACATCACTAACGATTTTTTACAGCCAAAGTCAAGTCAAGTATGTTTATCATTTCAACCACTTACACAAAACTTAGTTTTACCAATACTAAACATTTCAACTGCAAGTCAGTTTAAGGAGATTGCCTTGCACAGAAAACCAGCTATCCAGTGACTAAACTCTCATGGTTAGAGACTTGTTGAGAACAATTATTTATAATCCCCCTCTATTAGGGCATGACCTACTCGCTTACGACACTTGAAAGATGCTGAAGATGTCTTCGGCTAATAGCTTGTCGAGAAAAAGTGAATGGGACCAAGAGTTAGATACCATTTGCACAATAAAACTTGGACCTGTGCTTATCTCTGAGAACAGGCGAGCAGCGAGCATGACTGTAAAATCGTACGAGCAAACATGGGCCTCATTTCTGACACAGATATATCACCTCTGCTAAAAGACACAGGAATAGCTTTGGCACCAACACTCTGTAGTATCATTTATCTGGTTTGGTGTTTACAAAAAAATGACGCTCTAATGCCAGATCTATACATTAGTACAGAATAGCTGGCAGGCTTGGAAAGTATACTACAACTATCATGTCTCACTATTGTTCTGTTGTGAAATCTGGCATCCTCAAAAGCCTCAGTGACTCACAGGCCTAAAACTATCCAGCTTGTTTTTCCAGAGTTAGCATTCATCTCTCAGCATTTCAACTCAGCTATTTGCAAAGAAAATGAAGGCTCATATAGTCAGCTTTTGTTCATTCAAAGTTGAATATGCTCTGGTGTCACATAGAAGAGGTCTATGTAAAGTCAAATATCACCTTTCACTTCCAGTTAGTCAAGATACAAGCAGCAAATGGCAGTCGTATTATATGGTAAAGTAATAATCTCTGCAAGAAAAAGCAGGAGTGAATGATTTAACGTCTTTTCTGGAAGAGCTTTCCCCACCTACACAAGAAATCAACCTGTGACACCTGTGTGATCTCTCAAAATCACAGAAAAATCCATCTTACAATAACTCTACCAAAGAGGGAAGAAAGGACTCAACTGCCTTTGGAGATTTGCTGAATCCACAAAGAACAGGCAGAACAAAACAAGACAATGGATCTCTTTGCCAGCAATGCAACTGAACCCAGACTGGGCCCTGAGAAGTAAAGGCAATCTGCAGAACACAGGAACCATGTTTCCTTGCGCACCACTTATACAAACACTTCCCAAGTTCACCTTTTCATGTGGCAGCAGCTAAACAAATCAAACAAGCCGGTAAAGTGCTCTACCACCTGAAGCAACAACGTCTAAGGGCAAAACACATCTGTCAGAAATAGTTAGGATCTTAAAGAGGGGAAAGCAGACAGAATGGGAAGCACAATATGGTTGGTGCATTGCTCCAAACCCTTTTTCCATTTTCACATTTAATTTTAAGGGTGTGTGACAAAGGTATGTTTCCCGTTGTAAGAAAAGGGGAAAAAAAGTTTGTCTGAAGGACTTTGGCTTGCTTGGAACTGCCCAACATTCTCATGATCTGACCTGATCCTGTTATGCTGTGAACCACAAGATTTAATGGAGCTCCACTGGACTGTCAAACTGAGGCTGCTCTTCCTGCTACGGGAAGAACTCCTGCATTCTGCAGTGTTTTGTTTTGGGGGAACCAGGTGTGCCTCAGGGAGAGAGAAATAGCCAGGTGCTCTACAATACTGATTATCTTAGCACTCAACACGGCCTTCTAAAGAAACAGAAGAGCCACAGCTGTGTGTACACACACCCAGACGTGCATTCAAACACACACACTGCTTCCTTTAACTCTTCTTTTGACTAAAAAAAAAACACAAACGAGGATCATCTGACAGTGAAATAAAAAGGGAACAATGCCTGTGCAAAGTGCATTGCACATTCAATGTCATGTTAAATGTATTTGTAAACGGAAAGCAGTGAAGGGTAAAAGCCAACTCATGCCCTGTGTGGTTTCCATTTTCAATGTAAAAGGACATTTTATCACATTTTATTTTTAACAACAAGACACCCCGTCCCGTTTAGGCAGGGTTGAAATTATGAACCTGGAAAAAACCTTCCAAAACCACGACACTCTCTCACAGCACCTCACACTTCAATACCTTTCTAAACCACGTCAGAGAGCGAGAACTCTACTTTTCAAGTTAGAAGTATAAACAGGACATTTTCTCCACATGCATAATTACCTTCAATTATACATCTCGTGTGAGCAACCTGAAAATTACCTTGCCTGTGGCAGCTTCAACAAGACAAGTGTTCCTTTCCAAAGTTAATTGCTCTTCAAAGCTGACCACAGAGGATGACAGAAAAACGACCTCACACATTCTGTGTGTGTGTGTGTGTGTGTGTGAGGGTACGCACTAGGACAGAGGAAATGTGGAAAACTGGTCTGTACAGTATCCAGAAAGCAATCACAGATTTTCTGACTGGGAGACCAATCACAGCTCCTTGAGAGATCCTGGGTGTTCAGATAAATCAAGGTGTTCGTGTACTTCTACAAAAGTCAAATCTTTAAACATTAAATGCATCAATTGACTGGTCACCAGGACAAATTATTTTGAGAAACGCTGTTCTACACTACTTTTCCTTCTATATCAGTTTTTTCTGGTGCTGTTTGTGTTCCAAAAAGATCATTTGTGTATTTCCTTTAAGTGCATCTTGAAGTTTGATCATTGTAACGGATCTCTTTTCTGATTGTCTGTCCTGTTTTGCAGCTCATTCAAGAGAGAGAATGGGGCTTTAACACTCTTTAGAACTTCATTAAGAATGGGTGGAAGACCATCTGTGAGCTGAATATGAAGAAATTTGGAAATCTGTGGGACTGTGACATCACTAAAACTGATTTGAAAACTGTGTTGACAGGGCAGTGAATATTTCACACTTTTTTTCCCTCATAAATGCGATGGAATGTGCCCTTTAATAAAATGAATGGCCCTACTGTTGAAATATGTTGCAGTATAATTGCAAACCTAATATTCTGCCCAGCTTTAGACAAAACTATACAGCAAAGTGAGATAAATCTACTATACATCTACAGTTCATGATCACACCTTTAATCCAAGCCATGTTTAGGTTTTGTGCTCCTTCAGAAGAAACATGCTTTTTTAGGTCCTTGTAAGTAATAATGCAATGTGATGTGAACACAAGAGAATATGCAAGTGAATAATTAAAATGAATATTTGAGAGACTAAATGCTACTGGGATGTGCCAAAACAGTTTTTTTCTCAATTATGTGCTTCAAAATTCCACATCATATACAAGATTGAATGCCCAAGCCTGCTGGAAAAACAAGCGTTACCTTCTGATAGTAAAATAAGAATGCAATTCTAAACAGCCCAAAACTATGCAGTTCACAAATTAACTGCTTGGACAGACATGTTGGCTGATCTGCATGATTCATGCTCATGAGGCCACTGAGGCTGCATGGCTTAAATGGGAGTTTAGATACACCAGTGGAATGTGCAAACATCCCATAGAAGGGTCAGGAACTTGACACTGGCTAGAGTTTAACTAGCTACTCCTCTTAGACAAGGGAGAGAAACTCACATATTTCTAAATCGTCGTCCCCCCCATAATACTACTCATTCCTACTAATAATCTATTGTGTCAATTTTTAAGGAATGTGGTTCTACAGAAATGTTCCACAATAACTTTGAATAAATACTTGTTAACTTACATGGCAAAACAACACCAAGAATAATTGATTGTGATGCCACAGCCAAGCACAGCCACGATATTAAGAGAACACAGTGTCTGTAGGACACTGTCTCTGTGTTGGCAGAATGGTCTTTCCTTTCTCCCCACCAATCACACAGCATGATGCTAGCTAGCCCAGGTGTCTATTTAATCCCATAAGAGAATGGCCAGTCAGCATTTTCCTCCTAGCATGTTACACTGTCCATTGCGTCTGTGGCAGTGAAAGATATGGAGTCTGGCTTCATGTGTCTTAAAGGAAGCATGTGCTAGTCCTTACCCTCCCCGAGCTGGAGGTATCACATGATAGGGGGAGTTCTAGGTAGTCGGTGGAACTGGAAATGACAGAAATTGGGCCTGAAAATCAGGAAATATAATAACCAGCTAAACTGCGCTCTCTCAGGGAAATGGAATGTGGTCGATTCTTAGCGCAGCAATGCAACAGGACTAAAAAGCTTTTCTTAATGTACAAGAATCCCACCACTGATTTTTGTCCCGTTACATTCTACAACTAGACAAGACTCTTTCACTCTGCAATCTTAACTTTATGGTGTCACGAACCAGTTAAGTATTAAGATGTATTTCATTTTTCACAAAAAACACATGTGATTTGCAATTAAATATGTAACCACAAAAAAGCCAAGTAGCTGGTGATCCCATCATCTGGAAATCAACAAACAAAACTGCAATTTTTGTAAACTTTCTGTATACTAAGATTGTGTCCATTCCTCTTTCAGTTGAGACCAAGATCATATTTATATAGCCTATATTTCCTGGTTTTGATGGCTTATGTTCCAAAAAGGTCATTTGGGTGTGTCTTTCACTGCATCTTTCTGACACATTTAACAGATCTCTCTTCTAACTGGCTGTGCTGTTTGCAGCTCATTCAAAAGACAGTTTTGGGTTTAAAAGTATAGGGTCAGAATTTCATTACGAATGCGCGAAAGATAATCTATGAGCGGAATATGAAGAAATATGGAAATGTGTGTTTGTGCATCACTAAAACTGATTTGAAAACGTTTTTTGCAGCTTAGTTTACATCTATGGACTGTGTTGACAGGGCAGCAAATACGTACATGCTTTAAGCTTTTTTTCCACTGGAAAAATGATTAAATGGGTCCTTTATATTGAAAGTCTTTACAATTGCAATATGTTGAATAATCATTGCAAACCTAAAATTCTGTCCATAATGCTCTAGGTAACTATATAACATGATTCCTCATTACAATCACTTCACTGTCTGTCTGACTGGAGAACTTGCACTCAGTCCTTTTCCAGGTCACTCAGCAAACATGCTAAAATATTTAGCTCTGTTTATAGTTCATGTGTTATAAAGCAGACTCTTCAGGTGGACAGACATTCAGCAGACTATCAATCAGCCAAAAACATATCCAACAACACGGAAAGCCAGTAAAAGTAGTTATCTGAAATTAGGGAATGTCCCTAACCTGAACTGACTTCTTATAGAATTGCTTTTGCAACGTGACCTGCTACATTGTATGTTTTAGTGCTTTTTCCGTGCTCTAACACAACATAGTGTAAGACAGATAGATAGACAGACAGACACAGTAGTGAGATACTTATTTCTGGAGCTGCATTCATGAAGCTTCTTAGAGTAGCAATGCTGATCTAGGATCAGTTTCTGTCCAGACATAGCAAATAAGAGAGGAATCTACACTCTTACAGTGTGAAGGTCTGATATGAAATAAGAGAGTCTCTGTTACTGGCCGTAACCTCGAGTAAACACTGTCTGTAGCTACTTAAGGAACATGTGCCACGGTTCAATTCTATTTTGGCTGTTCCTCTACACAAAACTCTTTCAGTCCACACATATTTTAGGGATGTTTTGCAGGAACAGTCCATTTCAGAGTATGCCATAACTATTTCAGCTTGAGTGAGGTCAAGGCAATGGCTTGGCTGTTCCAAAAGGGTCATTTCTCCAGTTTCCTCCAGTCTGTTGTAGATTTTCTTTTGGATCATTGTCATGCAGCCTGCATGGCCAACTCCCCTGAGTTTTAGATCACAGGCTGATGCTAATAGCATTCTGCAGGAGAACTCCCTAATACACTCCCTGGAGTTCACCGCTAGGCCTACCTCAATAACTGCAAGCCATTCCGGCCCTCCTTTTGAGAAATTCTTCATAAATGTTTCCAGAGGTTCCCCAATTCTACTTCTAATGTCTCTTGATTATTCTGTGTTTTAATGGAGCATAGTTTTGTTGCGAAAAGCACGTCATCAAAATGATGCATGTTTTTCATAGAAGCCAGGCTGGTTAAATTTCTTCTAAAATGACTGGAACACCCGAGTCTAATTACATTTTTTTAAAGAGGTCGTTATCATACAGGCTCGCAAACATTTTCCATCAATGACTTTGACTGTTCAACAATTCATTGAATAGAGACGAAGCACTCTCCAAAGGTTTTGTTCAATAAGACTGCTTCTATTATTAATATGGTTTGCAGTAATATCTAGTATTAGTATGACCTAATATAAAGTCCTGGTAACTTTCATTCGAGTCAATCCATGGAAACCCACATTCCCAAAGGTATCACAAACTTTTTCCTTATTACCTGTTAGTACCACACAAACAGAACCAACCTGATAATCCCACACCCAAACAAATACATTTCCTAAAATGACCTATGGCGAGTAAGTCAGTAGCCATGTTTAGATTTCAGCATTTTCATTGTGTCACTCATTTTATTTATATATACATATATACATATATATATGTAATATTGGTTTGGTTTCCCAGACAAGGATTAATCCTAGTCTTAGACTACACTTTCCTTTTCAATGGAAAATTTCTATTCACATAATCCAGGACTAGACTTAATCCCTGTCTGGGAAACCAACCAAATGTGTTTTGTTTATTTGTTTTTTGGGGTGTTGCTGTTCTGTCCTATTTTATTTGTGTTTGATTTTTTAGACACCTACTGGTGTATGTGGTTGGGTAAATCAGAGACACAGCTGGAATTTAGTACAATTCCCTGCATTATATACTACATGGGGCCCTTGTTGGCTCTTCAGGGCCTAACTTGATGCTGGTCTTGTAAAGGGTGCTTGAAGTAGAAGTGAATGGCTTGAGAACTTTGACTTCTACTACCAGGAGAGCAAACACCTCCAAAAAGTATCGGGACAGACAGGGACGAAGGACAAAGGGCTTGTGTGGTGTGTTGTGACTTTTACTCACAGTGTCACGGTCCTGTTGGGGAAGGACTCTGAAGGCAGCACCTCCTGAAGCTCCATGTTGCTGCAGACGACTTTCCTGTCCGCTGTGGCCACCGCCGGAGAGCCTTTGCCTGCATTTCTGGAGCGCTCGTCATATAATTTACAGTCAGTTGATACAGTCAGTGCAGATTCGGACCCCCCGAGCAGCCCCAACGCCAGGGAAAGCAGCAGGAGCGAGCAGGGAGACATCTCGCCTTCCTCAGACACTCAGGACGGGGAAGGAGGGGGCTATTATAATAAGACAGTCTGGAAGGAGGGGAGCTCTCGGTGCCTTTTGTTAGATAAGATGGTCCCTTATCTGCTCGTCCTCGAGCAGAAATGCAGGACGAAATCTTTGCTCAGGTCATGGTGGATGCAATGCGTTGCGGCCAAGTTTAGAATGGGCTCTACGAGCGCCACATTATCATCGAGGAGAAGCTCAGGGATATCCGTCTTTGTTTTCCTGGCGCCTCGGTTCTCCACTCCACCCCACTGCATCGCTACAAGTTCGAAACAAAGTAGCTTCTCTAGGAAAAGCAAAACAACTTTACCTCGAGAGCACGATACGCTAGCTTAATCTTCTTCTGGAAATCAAGTCCTGTGTTGTTGTTTTTATGCCGTGCTACTCCATGAAGAGAGAGACAACAGCTGCCGAGCTGAGACACACATATACACTCGCTCATACACACACTAACTTTTGCGAAATCTGATTATGCTTCGCTCAAAAACAACAGGGACTCAGAGAGAGAAATAAAGCCATTGGTGTCCGTCTGTTACCTTCTCCAAAACAACCGTTTAACGCAGATTCGCGCTGCTCTTCAAAAACAGGACTTTTCTCGTGTCGGAGACATTTTAGCCAATATCCACAGGTGTCCACTGCAGCACAATCCTTTAAAAGCTTTTAAAAAGCTTAAAGAAAGGCAAGGAATTATCCGACCACAGCTGCCCCCAGTTTGTGAACTCGGTCCATTCACCCCGAACTCTTCCAGACTCACTGCTCCATGTTCCAGCTCCCTGCTGACGTCACAGCAGCTTCGTTCCTCCTTCAGAGGAATCGCATTGGAGCGTTCAATTCGACTCACTGAACCGATTCCACCAAAATGTCCGATTAAATGAATCGAACGCTCTGATTCATTTTGGTCGATCAAACTAACTTCCACCTATAGTGACTTTTATGGCATTGCATTTAAATACATAAACCTTGACACTGAGTTGGTCTCCCTTTGCAGCTATAAAAGCTCCCACACTTCTCTGAAGGCTTTCCACAAGATTTTGGAGTTTATCTGTTGGAGTTTGTGCCCATGCATTCTGCAGAGCATTTTCAAGTTAAGGCACTGGTGTTGGATGAGAAAGTCTGCGTTCCAGTTCATCTTAAAGATGTTCTTCCAGTCAAGTTCTTCCACATCGAACTCATCCAGCTGTGTCTTTATGGAGCTTGCTTTCTGCACCGGTAAACAATCATACTGGAATAGAAATATTTCTTCCCCAAACAGTCCACAAAGTGGGAAGCATGTTAAAAATTTCGTGAATCAATATAATTGCCCTTCAGTTGACATAATGGTCCCAGGCCAAAACAGTTCTGTCCCAATATATTTGTCCATATACTGTACTGTGTTACATGTGCTTATGATTTCCCATTGATGGATTTGTATTGTCCTAACTAATGTCAAATTTAAATGTTTTACTTTTTGTAAATTTGATTTTAATAAGTATCCAAAACATATTTAAGCCATCTACACTATGTGTACAGCTCTTAATTATTGAATTCAGCCACTTACTAGAAGCGATGGGCAACCTTAATGCTTCAGCCTACAAAGACATTTTGGACAACATAACAATGGAGTTATGCTTCCAACTTTGTTGACACAGTTTGGGGAACAATCTTTTCTATTTCAGCATAACTGTCCCAGTGCACAAAGCAAGATCCATTAAGACATGGTGGGAGTTTGTTGTGGAAAAACTTGACTGGCCCGTACAAAGTCCTGACCTCAACTCCATCCAGCACCATTGGGATGAACTGGAATGGAGATAAACAAATGCTCTACAGAGGGAATGGATATAAATTCCTACAGACACTCCAAAATCATAAGCTAGTCGGTGCCACACAAGAGCTGCTGTGGCACAAACTGATGAAAAAGTTTCTGCTGACTCTGATAGAAAGGTGTCAGAACATACACAGCTTGCTGCATATGGAGCTGTCAGTCCACAGATCAGTTAGATTGTGCACATGAACATCAGAACTGGACCAGCGACTTTACTGTACCACCTTCCAAAAGATTGCAGGCTAAGTACACAAATTCATGGTAATGATATTCCATAATGGCAGTGGCCTCTTTCAGCAGGATAATATGCCCTGCACACATTGTTCAGGAAAAGTATGAGGAACATACAAGTCAAGGTGTTCCCTCCACCTCCAAATTCTCCAGAACTAAATCAGATCGAGCATCTGTGGGATGTGCTGGATGAACGAGTTCAATCAAAAAAGCCCCCACCTGGCAATTTATAGGGCTTAAAGGATCTGTTGCTAACATCTTGATGCCAGATACCACAGCATAGAAGTCTTGTGTAGTCCAGGATTTGATGAATCAGAGCTGTTGCGGTGGCACGAGGGGAAAAAACACAATACTAGGCGGGTACTTTTAAAGTTTTGGTTGATCAGTGATCACACAAACCCTTCCTCTCCACCACCGACAGACTCTGTCGGTGCTCTGTCACACCTCCACACAATATTGTGTGAAATCTGTGCCTGTGCAATCCTGAGCAATTTCTTATTGGTTTTAGATCATTATCATTTTGCATATTATCTAATATTTTGTGCAATATTGTGGAATATTTTTATTAGGTATGAAGTTATTATGTGCAATTTCTTATTATGTGAATGTTAACAAGTGTAGTATCACCAAGTGTTCTAAACTGGAGCTTAATTCTTGCATTATGTGCAATATCTGATTATTTGCAGTTGTCTAAACATATACATATCACTATATATGGCAGTTTTACATACTACTGATCTGTACTACATGCAATAACATGCTCCTAGCTGCCAGTTGTGTTATTAGTAATTCACTTAAAGTTAAGTTACTTATCCACAGTATTTATACCCAACATGTGTATATAGCATAGTGTATTTCATATTGGGTTTTTTCTAAAGATTCTTTTATTGGTTTCATTTAGATTTTATCTTTTATATTTTTCTGGTCCCTGTGCCTCTGTTTGTACACACATAACATGAGCAATTTTGGGATCATCATCAACTCTGGCATCCATAAAATTTTCCGATTCTGATACAAGTGAACAGGAGTAGTTCTACCACAGCATATCAATTAAGTTCTCATAAACTGAACAAATCTGTTGCTTTGGTGAAAAGGTCATAAAAAAACATCTAACAGCAGAGTTTGAAACCGTTATCATCTTAAATGGTAGATGTCTCTCTGTTGAAAGCCGAGATAGAAAGACAGAACATGTGTTGTAAACAGGCTAGCTTATCAAGATTGTCCTTGTTTGTGCGGAGGGGAAAAAACTTTCGATTTGCTTGAGCTTGAGGATGATTCTGTCAAATAATCAAAAATTATGATCTAATCAGAAACAGCAGGACACTGGAGGATTGGTTTGGTTTCATTGATCTCCTCAGATCAATAAAATGTGATCTTGTGTTTCCTAAGATAAAAGTATTGTGGGCCAGGGGGGTCATATCAGAGAATTTTAAGATGTTCTTAAAGCCTTAAACCCACAAAGAAACTGCCAAGAGGGTAATCGAGATATTTCACAAACTTTCTTTTGTTGCAATGTTCCATTTTAAGATACATTTAAAAAATGATGATAGCAGATACCAAGCAAAATTACATCAACTAGCTCACAGTACTGACAACCCTACAGCCATTTGTACACTATATAAACAAAAGTATTGGGACACACCTGTTTGTCAGGGTTTGATCCAGGCCCATTACTTCCAGTGAAAGACAATAT
>JBBMFX010000011.1:11302633-11315365 GCA_037832545.1 Rhabdalestes septentrionalis
AGAGAGAGAGAGAGAGAAATACGCTATAAGATTTTTATTTGTGTTGAAATTCGATGGTGTTCTTATCAAGTGTAATTTATCTACAAAATATTTCTTTTAAGTGTTATTGTCAATTAAATGTCACACTGACTCTTAGAATAGTACCCAACAGCTTCAGTCAGGTTCTAAGAGTTCAGTGTTGAATTCTTATGACTTGGGCTCTTCAGTTTCACATCACCTTGTCATTTTGTTCTGGATTGTTGTATATTCTGAAGCAATAAAAGGCATTTCTAAACCTTTCTCTGCAGATCCATTATGTACAGGTAAGGCACTTCTGAAGACACTTTATTATGTTTAATTATAAGATATAATGGTATTCTACAATGAGCGCACAGACAGATGAGCCTTTTCACAAATGAGCGGGAGACAGGCATTTGTACTTGACCAGAGTTAACTTGTGTTTTGACAGGCTTTTAATGAAATATTCAACGACAAGAGAACTCATTTGCTCGCTATAAATTAACTGAATAATTTAGCTGCTAATTAAGTATCTCCGTTCTGAATTATACACAAAACTTGGAGCTTATGTCCTGGGCTTCTATAGCACATACAGGTACGGGGGAGTTGTCTTGTGGCAAATAATTAGCTAGTCTATTACCCATCATCCTCATCTGCATATTCCCGCAAGTAGGTTTGTAATGAAATTGTTTCTGTGATAATCAGGAGAGGATGTGTATGATCTCTCTTTACCCTTGAGCTCTTCTATCATGCACGCACACTGTAAATCCAACCATCTCTCCCTCCATCTCTCGCTTCTTCCTCTTCTCAAAGACGAGGCTGAGGAGGCCCTCTTCCCCTCACCTTTACTTTCTCCACTCTTCCTTTTCTTCTCCACCCTCAGGAGATGAAAAGAGAGCAGGAGGGGGACGAGAGGAGAGATGAGGAAACCATCTGCTCTGCTGCTTTTACTGCAGTGTTCAGGCTGCACGTCTCTCTTCAATCTGCACAACGCAGAACCCGCATTAACCCGAGCCAGAAATACTGCTGCTCCTTTTCTCCCTCCTCGCCGCTTTCCCACCTTCCCTCCTTTTTCTCAGTTTCTTTCATTTCTTTCTCCATGTGTTTAATCTTTCCTTCCTCTCTTTACTTCTTTCTTCTTTCTTTCTGATCTTTCTGCTCATCAGTTTTAGTTTTTTTTTCTTTTTTCCATTGTTTTCCTTCTTTTTCACATGTGTTTTCTCATCCATTTCCTCTTCTCAGTCTCTGTGTTTCCTATTTCTGTCTCTCTCTCCCTTTTTTTGCCTTTGTTAACATTGTCTCCTATAATTTATTTCTCTCTCTCCTTGCCTCTCTACTCTCCCTTTGTTTACGTTTTCTTTTCTTTCTACCTGTCTGTCTTTTTTGATTTGACACGTGTGAAATATGAAACAAATATTTAAAAAATCTCACTGACCCATTTCTCTTTTTGCTGCTGCACACACTTCCACATGTACGTGTGAGAGAGAGAGAGAGTGAGCAAATGCAGGACTGAGACAGAGTGCCACATTGGATGGATAAGTGCCTCCAGTGGCATTACTTGTCCTTTGGATCCATAGTGTGACTTTTATCAATGTGGTAAGAAGCGTGACATTGGAGTTAGAAAGCGATTTAGAGCCCCTGCACAAGTCTGAACATTGATTTCTGAGTTTGAGGGCTGGGGGGGGGGGAAGAGATGGAATACTGAGAGCCGCCTGTGGGAGGAGTCTGCTTCTGCATGTTCTCGCTACAGATTATGCAATAATTTTGGAGATTGTTCGGAAATGAACCAAGCTAAAGGCTTGCACTTCATCTGAGCGTGACAGACTATTCTAAAACGTTAACAAATACCCTTAATGCTGTTAACTCTGTTAGCTTCAGATCATCTATACCAGGATCTCAAACCTGTCCAGAAAGGGACGCTGTGGGTGCAGGTTTTCTTTCCAACCAAGCAGGAGACACACCTGATCCCATCTCTGTAATCAGTTGGGCTTCTTCTTGGTTGGAACGGAAACCTGCCCCCACAGTGGCATTTCTGGACAAATGTAGACCCTTAATTTCGTGTTTGTCTTTAGCTGTAGCAGCACTGCTCATTTGTTAGACATGCAGAATTAAAACAGGCAGATAATGACTGAAAGGACTACTTACACACATCTAAATTCTCCATTTGCTCTTCTTCTTTGAGTTCTAATATCTAAATCCATTTTCCCCCAATAACTTATTTCTTTGAGCATTTTCCCTTACTATAAATATTTTCTTCCTCTTTTTTTGAAGTCTGTATCTTCCTTTTTTCATTCCCTCTCTCTTCTTTGAGAGCATTCTTCTTTTTTGTGAATTAAATTTCCTTCATTTTTCGAGTAATTTCTTCCTTCCTTTTCTCCACTCATTGAAGGCTATTGTTCTTTCTCTGAGGACTGACTTTCTTTCCATCCTTCCTTATCTCTGTTCCTTGAAGGTTTTCCTTCTTTCATGGCACTCTTTCTGTCTTTTTGGAAGTCTTTCTTTATATGATTCTTTCTTTGATGCCGTTCTTTGACCCTTTCCTTCTTTTGAGTCTTTCTTTTCTGTGAGAGCTTTCTTTGTATGTCATTTCGCATGCTCAT
The DNA here is from genome assembly GCA_037832545.1 of Rhabdalestes septentrionalis. Lineage (NCBI taxonomy): Eukaryota > Metazoa > Chordata > Actinopteri > Characiformes > Alestidae > Rhabdalestes > Rhabdalestes septentrionalis. The sequence goes on from JBBMFX010000011.1 coordinate 11,305,231, forward strand.
TTTCCTCCCTACGCTCATGAAACTATAAATTCATAAATACATGTTCAGGAAAACACCTGTAACCCACATTGAATAAAAGCTTTGGGACATCTGACCATTACACCAACAGGGACTTTAAGAATATTGCATTCAAATATATAGACTTTAATATGGAGTTCATCCCCCTTTCCACCTATAACAGCTTCCAATCTTCTAGGAAGAATTTTGAAAAGAATTTGGAGTTTCTGTGGGAATTTATGCCCATTCATTCGGTAGAGTATTTATGAGGTCAGGCACTGATGTTGAATGAGAAGGTCTGGCTCACAATCTCTGTTCCAGTTCATCCCAAAGGTGTTGGATGGGGTTGAGGTCAGGGCTCTGTGTTGCCTGTCAAGTCTTTCCACACTGAACTTTAACCATGTCTTTATATAGTTTGCATTTTGCACCAAGGCACAGTCATGCTGGAATAGAAAAAGGTTCATCCCCAAACTGAGTTGGAAACATGGTGTTGTCCAAAACGTCTTGGTTTGCTGAAGCATTAAGACTGTCCTTCACGGGAAGTAAGGATTTAGATTGTCCTTCACCGGAACTAGCCAACATCCTTAATTAAGAGTTTTCTTAATAGTTTTGTCCATATCATATAGGCCTCAGACTTCTGTCAGTGACTTCAGTCACTTCCAGTAACAAACTGTTCTCTTAAGATCCATCACCCTCATCTTTATTACCCTTGGAGTTCTGATGGAATAACAATGCGCTCACTAGTTAACATGCTCTACTGTAACACTTGCACAAAGACCACACTGGAACACTCCCAAAGCACTCAGTGTTTTAATAATTCTGTCGAGACAAGCCTTAGACAATTACATTCATTGTAAAAGAAGGATGACCCCTGCTGCCGTTTGCTCATTCGAGGATGAGTGGTAATGCTAATGAGATTAGCACTTGTGCTACCGTCTCACCTACATAATTACCAAATACTTCATTTTTACACTTGTTATGGAAATACTTCATCAATATGTAAACTGAAGCTTAAGAACATGTATAACCTGTAAACACTGGTGAAATGAGACTACGCAAGTGGGAGAGTATGTGTGTGAGGTCACCCTCATGTATGTAAACCCCTTATCATGTATGTGCAAGGGGGGGATTAAGCAGGGTAATAAGATCACAAATTTACTGCCAATAATTAGATGCAAAATGAATAAAAGCCTCTCTATGGCTGACACGAAAAAACAAGGTACTGTGGCTAAATATGAAATTGTAGTCGACAAACAGTATCCCTCATGACAAATTACACGTTTGTTATTGACCTGTTTTGTTCATGTGCTACATAATTACCCATTTTCAATGCTAATTTGACAGTGTGTCTGTTATATAAAGTGGGATAATTAAGTGCTTGTAGGCTAAAAAATGAGCTATAAACTGCATCCGTTTTTGGTGCGAATGCTAAAGTAAGCCGGCAAAGTAAATAGCAGGCGTAAGATGAATGTAACTGAAATAGGCTGTTCATGCTGAGATTCCTTGCATGCACAAGCTTTAACGAAATCAGAATAGAAGACGATCTTTTGCCACAAAGGAAAATGAATTGGACTAGGATTCACACTTTGCATCTGTGGGCGCCTTGAACTGCGCCACTTTCAGGCATAACCTCATTCTAATACTGCAGTGCTGTTGTTTTTTCGTCCCCAGTGATACCAATCTAAACAGTGCATTAGCCTTAAAGTTCAAGGTTGCTTGTGGATGCTTGTGCATCACCACAGATTCTCTCTTTTTTCTTTCTTTTTGCCATTAACAATGTGCCTCTGTTGCATCTATTGGGAGACGGTGTATTCAAGTTGCAATCTAACTAAAGGTTCCTAAATGGTTCTTACCTTGTATGGAAAATGACCATTCTGTCATGCGTGAACACGTACATAAATAAACCACAGTACACAGTATGAATGGAACAAAATTCTTCCTCTGTATTTAGCCCAATCACCAAGTGAAGCAGTGAGCAGAAGGAAACACAGTGCCCGGGGAGCAGCATGTGGGGACGGTACGTTCATCAAGGGAACCTCTGAGGTGAAACTAGCGGTGAAACAGAACTTTATGATCGCAGGCTGAATGCCCCTAACCACTGTTATAGGCCACCAGCTGCCCCAAACTTTACTTTAACACCTTTAAAAATACCTTTATTATGGAAATGTTCTATCTTGCTTTTTATAAATTACAGTCGTAAGTAAACATGATATCTATGTTTGAATGAAGGTTTTGGGGTTTTGTTTGTGTTCCTCAAAGAAAGAATTTCTACAGAAATGGGTCATTAAAGATCATAAATGAAAAGATTTCTAATGAAACAAGGGTTGTTTTTCAATGTGTTTTCCCCAGGGAAGCATTTCTGGCACTTTTATTTTTCGTGTGTGTGTGAAGGTATTTCAGGATAACAGAGTAAATCAAAGGCGAACACACACACAATGCAAGATGTTTCCAGAGGGATGGCAAAAGGTGTCACACAAGTAACTCAGCTTGACTGCTGGGTGTTTGATGTAGCGAATAAGAATTCTAATGATACAATTAGGAGAGATTACAAGAGAACACACTGTATAGTTTTTAGCAGCCCGTTCAGTATTGAATGTACATTTTCAGTTCCATTTACAGCGGAATAATGGGCACTTGCTGTGAACCGGCACCACTGAAGAGGCTCAAAGAGGCCTCCCTGGGGTCGCAATAATCACAGCATTACATTCCTACTCTCGTACCGCTACAGTCTTTGTTTATATCACAACTGGTGTCATACTAAAACCCCCTCATCAGGCTCCACTAAATGGCTCCAAATACTATCATTCCGAACACATTGCTCTCCAGGAGAAAGAATGGAAGCTCTTCTTCGCAAAGCATGCAGAGAATCCAAACCATGCAGTCACAAATGAGATAAATGCAGGTCCTGTTAAGTGTAAGAACAATGTCTGATGAAGTGCACTAATAATAATCCAGCTAATTTATTCAACCCATAAGAAGCTGCAGTTATCGACCACACTGATAAGAGCACGGTTTAATTTTATATGTATTATTTTTAACTCCTTACCCTGAAACTTCTCCTGAAATTCTGTCATAGCACAGATTCTACTAAGTAATACCTGTGGAGGAGATATTTTACTATGACTTGAATTTGATAGAAAATAGTCAGTTTATATACCCTCAGTCATAAATTCGATCTAAATTTCAATCTAAATACTATATCAAACAGCTGTAAACTTGTAGAGTTTATTAAAATGTGAAAATGCCTCAATGCATCCATCTGAAGGTGAAGATTGAACTGAATCACTTCTGGAATGTTACAAACGATTACTGACCAAAGTGTGCACTGTTTTTGGCCTAAGTAAAAATGTCGAGATTTATACATTTTTCAAATGTTCAAATCTTTAAAAAATCTTTATCATGTATTTTGTCCACTGCTGTGTTAATAGTTCCTCTGATCACATTTATTTATTATGTGCATTTAAAAAAATTATTGCATTGAAATGACTGATCTGAGGGGATATTTCAGTATATATGACGCACTGTATGGATTCCTAAAGAATCACACAATCGAATCGAACCATTGTGAGGTTAGAGATCTACATCCATGCTTAAATACTTAAAATGATGGAAATATAAACACTTGTAACTAATCATGATAGCCCTGTCTTGTCATTCCATCATTATGGAGCATTTGAGCAGAGGGACTGCGCCGTTATGTGTAAGTGGGAGTCCATTGGCATGCAGGTCCTCACAGGTAAGCGACAGTCATCCATACAGCTGACACGAGGAGCTATCAGCGGAGACACAGACTGATTTATGGGCAAGGGTGCTATGCCAGCGGGGGTGTCCTGGAGCCTGGAGCTGGGTGCAGCTGAGAGGAGATGGATGCCACCCCGCTCTGCGAGCTCTGGGGTGGCCGACACAGAGGAGGGGGCAAGGCTGAATCTCTAAAACCTAGACAAGAAGAATGGACGCGGTGGCTGAGAACGGCTCCAGAGGTGATAGATTGGTTGATGTGATGGTGCCAGACTGAAGGAGGGTGCTCAGCGATGTGTGCGTGTGTGTACGTGTATATATGTGTGTGTGTACCTGTTGCTGATGTTTGGGTAACTGCGTTGGTAAATGTGTGTTGGTCAATTTGCTACAGAGGATCCTAAAATATCACCGGTCCATTAACTCCTTAAACTGCAAGGCCTTACACCTGAATCCCCCACTTTCATAACTACACTTATTTTCATGGTAGTTACTTATTGGGTGGGCCTATTTTGCCCAGACAGAGAGATGCCTTCTTCTGGTTATTTGTTAAATCACTTGTGCTGCAATCAAATGTATTGCGACACATCGGTTTTTCAGAGTGGGTGCTAGGCCCTTTACTAAAAGTGAAAGGCAATCTTAACACTTCAGAAGACCAAGACAATTCAGACAACGTCCTGCTTTGGACACAGTTTGGTAATGAACCTTTTTTATTCCAGCACGGCTGTCCCCCGTGAACTCCATAAACATATGGTTGCATGAGTTCGGTGTGGAAGAACTTGACTGGCCCTCCCAGAGCCCTGACCTCAACCGCATCGAGCACCTTTGGGATGAACTAGAACAGAGATTGTGAGCCAGGACTTCTCGTCCAACATCAGTGTCCGACCTAATAAATGCTCTAAACTATAAATGAGCACAATATTTTTCAGAATCTTGTCAATGCATTTGAATCCAGTGTCATTAAAATTCATGGTGGTGTAATGGTCAGGTGCACACCAGCCCTCTGTACATGAGATTGGACATCCCTGATTCAGATTTATATTTAGCAAGGTGTGCTGCAGATATAAAACCATTAGCAAATTCATTTCTCCACATCAGCTTAGCATGAAGTGCTAATGCTAGATAGCTCCTTATATTGCTTTGGCAAGCTCTTTTAGCTCTGTATGGCTCTCCCACACCTCAAATAATTTTGACAGAACAGGAAAAACAACTGTCATATCATGCCACCAAACTCAAACCCATAGCTTGGTTTTCATTCATGCCTGACAAAGTGAAATGAGGATTCATGCTCTTGGATGCGTAGCCTCTTATTCATTCTGCACTAACAGTAGGATGCCATAAATCTGGTGTGTGAGTAACAGAACGTGGCACGTAACGCGCCAACTAACATTTGCTGTTAACGCTAAGCTGACAGTGCTGAGAAACTGAACCGCTAATGGATTTGCACCTGTAACTTGCCCGTCTAGCATTAGCTACCAGACAGATAAAAATAATCGCCTTTCTTTTTTAAAATAGCAATGTTACAAATATAGTGAGTGCCATCAGGTGGTAAAAATAGATACCCTGTCACCCTCAACACAAATACAGCATTATCTCTTTAGTTTTATTTAAATTTGTGCTTTAAATAATTTCAAATGTATCCTTTAACTCTTGTCTCTTAGCACAGCTTCACAGGGGCTTGCTCCTGACAAAACATTCACACAATTTTTTTTATGTTTAATAAGAACTAGTGTTAGAGTATTTAATATGCAGATATCCACAGTGCATACTTAAAACTGGTAGATTAACAGGTTGACTATGCCATTGTTTTTTATTTTGATTTTATGTTATATTGGTACTGTCCTTGTGTCTCTGCGTGTAATGGCAGTCATTACATTAGAAATTTCCTTTGGCACCAAGGTTTCTAATTCTTATTCTGATGGCACTTCTATTCCATGATTCTGAAATGTAAAAAACAAAAGTTGGACAGTGACACAAAAGTGGCTGTATTGTATAACACAATTTCTAAAAATAAAATAAAATCAGTAAATAGAACATAATCCCTTTCATTATCAAGGGAAATGTGTTTATAAATTCATGTTCATTTGTTAGCCACCCACAAGTCTCCTTTGAAGTATTTTAGTGCATTGACCTGCCCAACCTAAGTTGGTCTTGGCCTCACTGGATTGCATGATTTGTTTGGATCTGTTGTGTGTACGGTATTTAGGCCCAATCCACTTAAACAAAAGTTTCTCAGTTATGATACTAAATTAACACAGTCCACAGTGACAAATAGACACAAACATGAGAAGCTAAATTAGCGTGCTGCTACAGCAGCTCAGCTGATGTTCTACACGAGTCCCTAAAATCCCCCCAATAGCGGTTAGCCAGGGCTAAGCCCTAGAGACAGAATGCTATAAGCATTCTCTTTGTCCTTTACATCCAGCCTCCTCCTTGCATCTTGCTGGCGGCCATCGTTTTACAATAGCCGCTCCCCCACCTGCCTGCTAATGCACAGATTGCTTATGTCCTTCCCCCATCCCGCGTACAGCTCAGCAGGCCTGGAGTTTTATTGCTTTCCATGTGCGTGTGTCATATTTTTAGAGGGTGTTTGCACTTTAACCATCCAGTGTATATTCCTAGCTGTAGAATGAAATGATCATCACAGTTATAGCCCATCATTTCACCTGTACCGGGTATAAAGTAAATTTGTTTTCAGCCTACTTGAAGCATGATGTGTGATAAAGGCAGAGATGGATGTTATCAAGGAATCCTATTACAGTACCATATAATAAACCTTCAGATTTATATCACATCATAGTTTTTTTTATACACCTTAATGATTATTTCAAAGTAAACTATGTATCTTCCAGAGTTGTTCCTTTCATCCAGTAGACATGTATTGCAAATTTCAATGCTTTTTGGATGTCCCTCAGTTGAGCTACGCAAGGTTTGACATACTACACTTAATGTTAATTGTTTAGATTGAGAAAATGTACAAACTAAAAGCAAGCTGGATTTTACAAGCAGTTTGAGAAAATAAATGAATTAATGAATAAACTACATATCACCAACAAATCTATCTGACAAAAATGCACTCAACCGACATTTTTATTTGTGAGAAGATTGTAAACTCTAACAACTGTGAGAAAAAAAAATTGTGGAAAAATAGTTTGCAGTCAGGCAATTATGTAATAATACACCCAGTGCTATAATGTTCTCAATCTAATCTGCTGTCTCACTGAAGTGCTGTTTCATTGGCTTCTATGTGCTGTAACTATGTCTTCATATCCATTCTGAGTTAACTTTGCATACTCGTAAAGTACCTGCTCGCTTTCTTCTGTTATTAGAATGTTTTGTGTCAAGAGATTTCTGTTTCTAAGCCCAGGGCAATTATGATTCATTGCAACATACTGTATGCTACAATGCAGTAGATTGGGTAGGAAAGTGCTTTTGTATTTCTTGAAAATACGTATGATGTTGCATTTCTTGCACCAACCAGCCTCTGGTGTAAGCCACTCAAAAATCAATGTGTCCCCATTGCTGTTGTCTCACTTGCCTCACACGGATTGGGGAGGGGAGTGCCCGACCACCAGAGGACATGGGAATCAATTTCCCTTATTGAAACAAATGGAAGCTTACCTTCATTTTTGGCCGCCCCTTGTTATCCTAATTAACCTGCCCTTTCCAAATCTCCGACCCCAGCCTACCCGTATGCACCTCTTAATGTAATGAAAAACCCTTGCATGCAGGTAAGCCTCTGGCTTGATTCATGGCATGTATGACATGCAAAAAGGTGGGCCCAAACCTGGGGGGACGTATTAAGGACAACAGTTGCAAATCATCACAAAGTGCTGGGGTAACCCTCTGATTTTATTGCCCTTTAATAAGCGTCATGAATCGCCCACCTCAAGAAAATGGAAAGAGCATGCTAATAAAGCACCAGAATGCTCTTCGTTTATGGGAAAGTGTAATCAAGGAAGTTCTAACCCATGATTTACAAAATGTTATAATGTTTAACCTTCATTCAGGTTGTCCTCTTTTCCACTTATATTCCATATATCTGCATGAAGTCTGATAGTCTCTTTAATACTCGACAAAAAAAATATTCCAGATATTTGATTGAGTTTACTGTGTGCACATCTGTAATTTTATTTGATATTTTTAAGGTTCCCACCAGACTGCCCTTTTGAGTTCTTGCTTATTTTGCCATGGCCAAAGCCCCCTGATTGATCTTAAGCTCACCATGAGCAATGTAGAGGATCAATACCACGAGAGAAAGAAAAAATAAATAAATACAGGGTCATCTCACTGTGTGAGTGACCTCCAAACTGCCACTACATCTGTCATTTGACACCCCAGACCACTCCATCTAATGGTCTATGTATAAACACCACACCAATTCACCTGATACTCAACAGAGCCCTGGCCACAATGCACTATCACAATGACCTCTGTAAGCAATCAAATTTGGTATCAGCTCCTGTTTCAGTCAAGAAGAAAACAATGTTTTCCTCCTGAGTGCACAGGAGAACAGTGATAGTAGCATGCACCAAGCCACTGCGCTGATATGGGTTTGATATTTTACAGTCAATAGGCTGTTCCTTCATCTGCAGAGTGCAGTGTAATGACGCCTACTTAAATAAAACCAGAAGAGCCTAGATTTGCTAGATTGCTCGGTAGTTGTGTCACACAAGTGTCTATGGTCAAGGCTTATGTGTAGGATGGAAATGTTCTGAGCAAGTTAGCTTTTCCAAATATACACAGTGTTTCCCTGTGAAGTCGCAGTTATTTGCAAATTTTTTCTTAGAAAAAAACTAGAAACCCCCACATATTCACAGAAACTGCAAATATCCTCCGCAATTCTTTTTGCTTTTTGAAAGATAGTGTATCATTTTATTCAGTGTATCATTTTTTGCATTTTAGTGCAAAATGATCAAGAAAAATATAATTTACTAATTTTGCAACACAAATATTAATGTAAATTCAGCCAAATTTCCATATAAAATAATACCTTTTATTTAGTAATGTGGAGAACACAAAGGAACCGCATATGGGCCGCTGCCCTGTGATGCATCCCTGGCAGCTGCAGTGTAGAATTCCCGCATTATAACAGTTTCCTGCGTGGAGCCATCTCAAGTGTTTCACTGAGAGTTCTTGTGTTTTTTTTGTTTTTTTCTTCTTAAAGCCCTGTATTTTTATTACTGTAAATTCAATTAATTGATTACTGTATTCTCCTGCTTATACCAAAGAAAGCGAGAGTGCATACTAAAGGGAACGCACGTGCATGGATTACAGCATAGTCTATACAGTATTTACATTCAAGCACTGTGGGAGTTTAGTGTAAACTGTATAGTACGAATACAGGTTTGCCTTTACATATTTTATAGGTAATGTATTAAGCTGGGTTCAAAATGAAAATTTTAGCATTCACATATTTAGCATTTACACTATAAAAATAGGCATTTTTTAAAGACATCACAAATTTGTACTTTTTCACAATGCACAAGTGCTTTTGGAAAATAACCCCTGCAAACTTCGCGAGTCTACTGTAATTCTATTACTAACTTCAGTCCATTAATCCTTTTTGTTGATGGTTGTGTGAGCAGGATTGGAATATAATATTTTGTTGACCTGAGAGGGAGGACTACCAGCTGATGTCAAGTCATGTCTCTCCTCCTATGAAATACACAATGCTGTGATTCTGCATTACTAAACCAGCAAATATTGAGGGTGTTTGGATCCAAGTAGGGGTGGGAATTGTCAGAGTCGCAGTACTTTATCCCAAATTGCATTGGAGGGCTTTTCATTTAATAAAGATGGAGGTGAGCACTTAAGGTTTTGCAGCCTGCCCTAAGGTGCCACCCTAAGTGACTGCCTACCTGGAAACCCTAAAACCCCCTAGCCTAATGTTGGGTAGGTGCCCCTGGTGCAAGAAAACAACCTTTGTAGATTCACAAGACCTTTAAAGATCCTGTAAATTGTGAGAGGACCATCATGTCTCAGACTAGTTTGTCCAGCACATCACACAATTGCTTGATTGAATTGAGAAATGAGGAATTTGGAGGCCAGGTCAACACTTTGAGCTCTATAGTGATCCTAAACCCATTCTTGAGTTATTGTTGCAGTGTGGCAGGGCACATTATCCTGCTGAATGAGGCCAGTGCCATTAGGGAATACCATTGCCATGAACTTGGTCTGCAACAACACAGTGTCATTTCAACCACTGAGATGACCCTGCATTTATTATTTTTCTTTCCATCTCAGATCTGATCCTCTACATTGCTCATGGCAAGCTTAAGATCAATGCTCTGGTCATGGCAAAAAAGCAGAAGAACAAATAATTATATGTATGTACATATATATACATATATGTATATTAGTGCTGTCAAGCGATTACAATTTTTGATCTAATTAATTACAT
>JBBMFX010000011.1:11315640-11340781 GCA_037832545.1 Rhabdalestes septentrionalis
ACACACTCCGGCCACAGCGCTGAGACTCCGCCCCTCTGGAGGTCTGGATGGAGAAAGCTAATGCGGCTACTTTCAGCTCAGTTTTCCCTCTCTCCTGCTGCCTCTAGCTCGACCAACACCTCTCCTACTGACACTACGACCGTGTTCACCACTTCCACACACTTTCCCGATGGGCAAAGTGTTGAAACATATGTGTGTTTTTGCTTCGTGACCACCTTCGCCTTGCATGGCCGTGCAGCTGCGCTCCAAAGTTGAAATGGGAGACGCGCGAGCGTCTTTTCCAAAAGGCAAATATTCCTCTTCAGAGTCAGAATCAGCAAAAAAACATTCACAAGACATCATGGGACAACTTTTTATTAGCCATTTTGGCACTGTGAACTGAACAGAGCTCTCTGGCTGCTCACAGGGCAGTGATCTGGGACTCGGTTGCCCTTCTGTTTATTGGAAACTTTGAACGGGAAGATGACGTAAATCGTTAATTGCGTTAAAAATATTAACGCATTCTTTTTTTCTGTGATTAATTAATCTAATTATATATATATATATATATATATATTTATATTTCACTCTATATACTCGACAATGTTAATCTTCCTGGTTGTTTTCGGGACATATAATTCTAGAAAAAGGTTAACTGGTTTCAAAATTGGGAATGTTCTCAAACATCTCATGTTTTTCAGGGGAACAAAAGTGGTTCTTCAGTGGCATCACTCCAAAGAAACTTTTTTTGCATCTTTATATTTTAAGATCATAGAGGGAGTGTTAACCTGATGTTTATCTGAAGGAAAATGTCCAGGTAGGAGGTTATTCTGGCGGCTCTCCTCCCCACAGCTGGCTTGTTTGTAAGTAAGCAGCGGGCAACACTGATGGTACCCATTACTGCCATGCCATTTTGCATAAGCTGCACGACGTGCTGATGAAAACAAGTGTGGCTTCAGGTGCGAGGCAGACATGCAGAAAATGAGCTCCTCTCCCTCACTCTCACACACACATCCACATCCTCACACACACACATACACACACTCATAAAACAATAGGGAGCTATTTTGTGAAAATGTCAGCCCTGAGAGGCAGCCAAGGGCAGCCAGCGTGACCAAAGGCGGTCAGTGGGCGCACTGGATGGACTGACCTTGCGCCTGCCAGTGTACTCACATTTGCATCAACATGCTCAAATGAATATCCCAGACAATTTATTATTCAGTGTGGAAGCAGTTGATTGCAATTATAACATCTGATAACTGGATTTTCTTTCCGTTTATACAGTCTTCCTTTCTAAGATCTACTTCTCAACAACATAAACCTGGATTTTCACCATTCATTTGTGACAATCTTATTCATTAATGTCTAAATAATCAGATCAGACCATTAGGAATGTTACCAAACATAGAAAAAGGATCACAAAAAATTATGTTAATGCTAATTTTTTTATGTGTTATGTTACAGAGTATTTGAAACATGTTTATTTGAAGCTAGCTGGTAGTTCTTTAATCCTTAATGCTAAACAAACGGTCAGTGATTGGCTACTATCTCTTTTGTCACAACACATACAACAGCAGAAACTTTCTTATTGATTGGCAACACATGCAATCGAGTGTCATTTATTGGTTTAATTGTGAAGAAGGAACTTTTTTGCATCATCTTAGTGATGTTTTTAAAAAGTGATCAGACATGTATGCCGTTAACCTTTATATATTAAAAATGGGCTGGACAGAGAGCACTGTTTGAGGATTACACTGGTCTCTTGTGATAGGTCTTGTTCATTTTTAGCTGACTCTTTCAGAACCACTGAGCTTCTTATTTAACAAAACCAACCTTCGTTCAAGAGTCCCCTGCAGAAGCTTTGTAAATGCAACTGATCTTCAAGCCAATACCTGAACATAATCTTAACACTACTGCTGCTAGTAATGGTCTACAAACCCTGGCAATGAAATTTAAAAACTGGTAGTAAATTAAAGACTGGAAGCAGATGTGTTAGAGCAGCATGCTTGCACCCCCTGGTTGTTAGATAATCTATAGTGTGAGCTTTTGGTATTCCCAGAATGTAGGGTTTATAGGTACCTAGTTGTGTGTGACTGGTTCAGTAAACATGAGACACTTTGACTGACCAGGAAAATCAACAAACTTTCTAATTCTCTATATAGAACTGCAGGTGAAATTCTGATGCACATACAAACTCTAGCTGAACTGAGTGCCCAGTTGGAAAGGTCGCCTAAAATGGACGGGAATTCTCAAGAGACTGGCCTAATCCTTACCTGAAAAATATATGATGTATATGACAAAGGAAGAGTTTGCATAATCACGTTAGAAAGGAAATGATGCATTCAACTCATTTTAGGTCATGTTGATAGGTTATATCTAGATAGGTTGTCTAGTTAGACCAAGGAATTGAAGCACATACAGGCTCTAGCATTCCGAAGGGGTTAAATGCCCCCCCACACACAAATCAAAACTGACCAATTCATATCCAGGTCTCTCAGTGACCATATAATGGCGAAAAGCACCATTTCCACTTTTCCCATGCATTTCATTCTCATGGTCCCTCTGCCTTTGCTCTCTCTCTTCCTTTCTCTCTCTCTCTCTTAAGAGAGCTGATTACAAATGGTCAATTTGAAAATGGAGTCTAAAGTCCCCAAGGCCACTCGCTTGTCAAACTGAAAAGGCGCAAGGACGAGCGGGGCCCAAGTCACTCCTTGTCCGGAAATGGAGAGATGAGAGAACATAACAAATTCCCCCGCGTGACACCGCGCTGCCTGGACGAGGGAGGAGGGAGGGGAGAGAAACTTGGATCTGCAACATCTCGCCCCCAGCATTTATATCACAAGTCTCCACAAAGCGGCCATGGATCATCCCAGTCAGCTGGTGTTAGCGGTATCGAGAAAAGCCATGGGCTGTCACCGAGTGCAGGCCTTTCATATTTTACTCGAGACAGCACCTCCTCTCTCCCAGCCTCACTCAAAGCTGCCGCCTCGCCTTTGAGGATAATATCTTCAAAATCTCTCCCCTTTCCCTGCTGAGAGGCTATTTTTGAACCGTTGTCTTCGCTGCCATGCCACTCGCCGACCGCTTGAGGAATCGGCGCACAGTCGTCTTCGGCTACTAGATGTGACACTGTTCATTTTTCTGTCAACTGCAATCTGGGAAGCCTTTGTTTCTGCCCGGCTTTGTCACTTCTGATCAGTATTTTAAAGGCCATACTGTGTTTTTTCCTCCTCTAACAGTCAAGTGCATTGCATTAGGTCTAACTGTGACAACAGGCCCTAGAAAGAAAAAAAAGTAAGTAGCTAGGGAAGCTCCTTTTAACTGCAAGATGCATTTCTGAAGAAATAAAGGCTCACAGTTTTGTGAGTCATCTTCACAGATATTTTCGTACACTTCAATTTCCATTCTAATCATGACGGAACGTAGCGTCGGAAATTCCATGACCCCGTGATTCATGGCGGGGGTACTTCTAATGAGGTGAAGCTTGGGATGTACTTTCTGCAAACTGTTCCCACTTCTCATCAAAGAGCCTTATGCATTACTCAGAGGTTTGACTCAGACAATACCAAGAAGCCAATTTGAGGGTACGTGAACTCACAACACCTTTTTAAAACTCATAAATAGTAACAGAGAAATGGAATGCTCAAAGTAGACAAAATGTTCCAAATAAGCTTTAAGCCCAAACCAGAAATCTCATTTATAAAACCTCTCCGTATCCCAGATGTTGTTATACAGCCAGGACATGTTCTGGTGTCCACATTTTTTTTGTTTAGTTTTGCACTGCAGAGGTTAAACGCTTATGCCACTATCTATTATCATTCAAACTTCAAGCCACTTATCTAAACCCATGTCCAGTTCTTATAGCATCAGAAACAGATTTGCCTAAATGATTCTGACACTGTATAACACATGATTATCTACAAGGGTCCTGAGACAGATGCTACTACTGATTTATCTATGAAGTAATTTTTGTCTATGCTTATAGATCCTCAGGTTCTGCGATAGAAGCTTCTATATTCTGTGGTAGAAGCTTCTATCTCTCTCTGTATATCTCTAGTTTTGTACATAGCTCCAAAACAGAACTAAACAAGCAAACTACAGACCTTAAACATGCCATGGTTGATTGACTACATTTGGGGCTGGGGGGAACACTGTGCAAAATTCTGATTTCAAACTTCTAACCAAACCATCCCTTTAAGTGTTGGATTTGCAGTTGTACCATGTGCAACCAAATGGCCAGAGTCTTTAAGAATGCAGCTGCAATTTCTTCCCAATTTCTGGGCTGGAAGGACAGCACGGTCCCTTTCTCCCCTTTAAACACATCATTTGATAGTACAGAGGCAGACTTCATGCATACTGAAGAGACATACAGGACATTACCATTCGTCTCAGTTAGGTGGTGCTGACATGCAAACGGAGAGAGACCTACCAAAGGAGAACTGGTTACAAGTTAAATTGTGAGAGAATCACTATATAAAACACGCGCAACACTTGACTGAATACCTGCTAGTAAACACTTTCACATTTATCTGCATGAGCAGGCCTCATTTTTGTTGAACCTCCAAACCTCTAGAGGACAATGCTCTTTTATTTTCTGATGTTTATGAACTGGTGGAATGGATGAAATACATCTGAATGCCACATGTAGAGCACATAAGAGATGTTGCTTACAGGCATTCTATAATTGGTCCTCATCTGATTTTATACATGCAGTAATGACAATACTGATGGTACACTGAAATAAACACCCCGTTCTATAATTTCCAATGATAACGAGAATGTCAAATCGCCCACCACTACCTCCAGATGTCTTAAATTTTACATCTGTAACCTCAACGGGACTGTTGCTGCTGTTGATGATGGTTAATGTTTCCTCACATGATGGAGAAGAACCTCAGAGGAATCATGTTGCCCTTCAATTTGTCTGCCTCGCACATTCCCTGCCTCACTCATGCTGCGAAGAAGAGGGTGAATGGTGCTAGAGGATAAATCCTTATTTTTTGACACAGCTGTGTTTTCTCATTGTGGGCTGGTATAATGTGTCTTGAGATTCAGTGCCATTTGTGGAGAAAGATACGAAGTTGAATCTTTAGATAATCTGGTATATTACGCATGCTTTTACTTTGTTTTAGTGAACAAGCTGAATAACTACCCATCATCATTAAGCACTTTACTGTGGTACGAGTAAAACCCCCCGCAAAAAAATCAACTCATCCAGCAATATATAAATATATCTCAATTATAACGTCTTTTTCTGAGTCAATTTATTCTGCCATAAGATTTTCAAAGCTTGCCAATAAGCCTCCGTTTCTCTGCTATCCTCTGACCAAATGGGAAATGTTTTGACAATGGGACTTGACAGGGGCTTTGCTTTTGTAGACATGTGAACATACCCCGCAAGACAGCCGGCAGATAGCCTCCAAGCAAGCTGGCACAAATAAACAGCGATTCAGGCTCAGATCTTTAGACAGGCACCGTGGTCGTCTGTCAAGCAGTGCTGGGCAATTTGAATGCACAGCATGCATCTGGACTTCATCGGCTTGGAGAGAGAGCTTGGATTTCTGTACCGCCTCCCCCTCCCCCCTCCCCCTCCTCCCGCCACTGATCTACTGTCACTCATTTGCATAACGTAGCAGTTTGATTGCAGCCTTCACACTGTCGGAGTAAAAAACCTGCAGAAAGCTATAAAGGGGGCAACAACAGGTAGTGCAGGACTTTTCAGGTCTGTCCTGCTGAAGACCAGTAAGGCCACTATGAAGGCATTTCAATTTTTACCTCTGACCTGGTTTAATAAATCAGCCAAGGTATTTCTGGTGGCTGAAGGTTTGTTGCTTTCTCACCGGAGCCACAGAGCTAATGCAGCCAACCCTACTAATTATGATGTATTCTACCAACTGGAAAACGAATGCTCAGAATAAAGATCTGCTTAGATAGAGACAGTAGAATCAACCATTATCTCTAAATTTTGCCTAAACATATTTTCCACTTTTAAAGAAATGACATCAGTGTCGGAAACCCCATAAAATATATTTGAGATCATTAAACAAATTTGCTGGATTTGATGCAAGCATGTAATTATTTAGGCATGTAGTTTGTGCTATAATTCTAGCTTTTTAAGATTCTTTGTTGGACTAAAGCAGTAACTAAAGCAGCGAATGTCTGAACATGTTTTGCCTAATCATTTGAAGTAAGAAGGGAATTGTCTAAATGAGGTTTTCCTTTAAAATGCGTATGGGTTCTTCCTATGTTCTTTGTTTTGATCTGGGGAGGGCAAGGAGAAGGCGAGGCAAAAATCTGCTCGATCAGAGAATAGTATAACTGGCCAAGCAGGTTGCATTCTCTTACTGTGATCTGGCTGCAATTCCTAGCGTTGCCACATCTGTTTGTGGCCATTTTCTCATTGGGTTGGAAGGATGGTTAGTTCAGTGGTTTTGATCCAGCATTTTGGGATCGCCTAGTCAGTTCACATGTTTTATATTCTGTAACTAAAGCCAGGTAATCAAGGCTGTTGAATACTGATTAGCTGGCTCAGGTGTGAGGAAATGGAACAAAACAAAAGTGTGGCGTCCATGTGTGAGGCCATGGCATCTACAGAGGTTTACAAAAATGTCCCCTATGTAGCATAAATAGAGTGAAGCTTTATGAAGGTTTAAGTCCACACCACATTGCAAGCCCACTATATGACAGTGCATGAAAACTAACCAGAGTACTCAGATGAGTCAGCCAATATTAGCTGGCCTGGGGTGGTACTTCAGTCACAAATCTGAACATTGAACAAGATGGAGCAATTAATTGCTGCTGTCAGCTCACATCCAGGATAGCTGCACCACATCTATGAAACGCTGTCAATTATCTCACCAGAATGAATGGATTTTATAGGCTAGTAAAACTCATGAATCTGCTTTGGGCTATGACTGTTTCCTTAGCTGTGTGCTGCAACTTGTGCTATAAATCTAAAGGCAAAATGCTTCTTTCACTCATTATCCAAATGAATCTTAGCAGACCAAGATAGAATTGCAGTACAACAAGTACACAGCATGCATCATTGCAATTTTGGATGGACACCAAACACATCCCCATGAACGTGCACTATACACATCTCCACAATTTTATGGTGAAGGTAACTTAAGGTTGAGTCATAATGGAGTTACATCTCTCTCTCTCTCTCTCTCTCTCTCTCTCTCTCTCTCTCTCTCTCTCTCTCTCTCTCTCTCTTTTTCTCTCTAGGTGTATCTCTCTCTCTCTCTCTCTCTCTCTCTCTCTCTCTCTCTCTCTCTCTCTCTCTCTCTCTCTCTCTCTCTCTCTCACATGTACATACACACTGCCATAGTGGTAAAAGTCCTTTTCACTGCTAATCCCAGAGCCATCACTGAACATCCTGACCTTTGGCTCCGTTGCCGGCAGCATTGATCGGTCAGTCACTTAGCAGAGACCACAGGCCCTCTGGCCTGGCCACTTAACCCCGTGACTCTGAAATAGCTTCCCAAACCTCTGGTCACACACCTTAGCCTCCTACACAAACACACACACACACACACAGATATAGACACACACAAACACACACACACACACACACACACACACACATACCCCTTTCATCCACTCCCACTCCCCAAAGCCCGTAAGATTTATTGCCTTTTAAATGAGCTGTCACTGAATTAAACAACAATACTGGGAAAATGTTAGTTGGCATTCGTCTGCGGGATTGCTCTCACTAAATATAGCCGGTGATAATTGTAGCGACCTGCTCGTCCTCTGTGGAAAGGCACAGTTGGGTCGTGCTTGCGTGTCCGAGTCCACGGTCCTTCCTGACACCTCTTCAGTGAAGGCAGGGATGCCCTTAGGAAAGGTGAGAATTAACACTTCTGTCGAGCTTGTGCTGCACTTGTGAGCAGCACTGAGGCCACACGAAACGTGTAACATCACATTGCAGCCTCATACTACTGCGACGGATCATGGTATATACAGGCTATTTGGTTTATTGTTAGTGTTGTAGGTTTAAATGATTCTTTACAACAAACAGTAGGTTCTAAAGTCTATGCTTAAAGCTGTATGGGACTGTATAATATCACTGTCAGGACAAAATCCCTGTATGGCAAGCTGATGCTCTGTAGGTCAGGGAGTTGTCCCTGTGATCAGAAGGTCATGGGTTCAAATCCCAGGGCTGCCAGGCAGGGTGCCGTCCCCACACACTGCTCCGCAGGTGCCATTGTAGGCTGCACGCTGCTTCACTCAGGGAAAAAGGGTTCAATCCTGAGGGTTCAAGCAATTTCCTCCAGGATCAATAAAGTATGAAAAAATCATCCAAAAAAACCCATCCACATTTCAGTGCAAGAGTACGCAACAAGATGTTATTTGAAGTCATTTCAGACCATTGGTCCATTAATTTATATTATGTGTTTTAAAAAAATGTGTGGTTTGATTTGTTTGAATTTAATTTCAGACATATTTAACTTATTTAGCTTTCCATAAAAAAAACTGATGCAAGAAGGCAGGGGGAAACATCAGTGCATGTTCATCATGCACAGAAAATACACTACAATGGAGCAAGCTGCAACAGTTTCTTTCCTACAAAAGTTTGTGAAATGGACAGTTAATATAAATAAATCAACATGATTGATGGGTACGTTTTCTTTTTCAGGCTAATGGCATGGCAACATGAGCCATTGAGCATGCTCACTGGCTGCTGGTTCATGCGAATGATGGAGAAAATCAAGCATTGCTCCATAAGACATATGAAAAGGGAATGTGGTACAGCCCTCTAGTGCTGAAGTGCACTGAAATGCTTTAAAAAAGCAATTTTTCTACATATATATTCTCTGATGTAGAAATCAAATTTCAAGGCTTTTTCTTTGAGAATTTCAGGAGCAGCAGCAGCAGCAGGGCTAAATTACTCCGCTGGATAATTAATCCACGTCAGCTAAAATAGCTGATGTAAGGTGCCTTTGATGATGCAATGGCTCCCCCCCCTCCCTCCCCCCTCCATCCTGTGCATTGTTTGGCATTCAAAGTGAAATGTGTAAGCCCTTAGGAAGCCATTTCTTCAGCACTTTCATGTTTCTGATGCCCACTAAAGAAGAATATGAACATTCCACATTCCAGAGGCAGGCCACTCTGCACAAAATACCAAAAATGACATTTATAGCAGACGCCTTTGAAATGAAAACATATACATGTTAAGGGACATGATAAAGAATGAAGTGGCTTCATGTAAGCCTTAAGAGAAACTAAGCTCAAAAGCTGGTAAACACTGTGTTGGTTCACCACTGATAATTTGTTTTTGGTATCCTTAACAGAATGTGTCCAGCACTCTCAAAGGCAGAATGTTGGATTGATTTCAAAATATTTTGTGCCCACACTAGTGTATTAAGCAGCTTATATTTGACTCAGTAATATATACTCAACCATGGGCGTCGGAACCATTATAGCATTTTTCGTCCCCCCCATATTTTCCCATCCCGGATAACAGGCGAGATGTAGAGCACTGCACCCCCATCCCCTCACACATTCAATATGCTTCTGACTCCCCTTTGCTTATAGAATTCAAGTAAGTCATGTCACCTAAATCTCCTATTTTTCTGACAGATGGCCTTCACATTGTGTGAAAAATTGATGACATTATCCAGCAAATCAACAGAAAAGATCCAAAATTATTTGAGGTAAAAATCTTTTCACATGGACGTTTATTATAATTCTTTCATTATAATTAAAAAATGCATTTTCCATTTGTTCCAACTCTGATCAAAAGTGATTGGGGTAAATCCCAACAGATTGGACTAATTGTTTTTGGTTTACTTCAAAATGTGGTTTAATGTTATTCTATTCAATTCAATTCATGAGAAGCTACACCAGTTAGTAGTTTTAAGTACATTCTTGTTACTCCAGATGTGGGAGACACATGCTCCGCTGCAGAGAACATCGCTCACTCTTACGGTCAAGAAGCCAGATGCTAAAGTAAGGTGTAATAAACAAAATTAGGCTACACACATACCAGCCCTGACAGAGCACATACAGTGTAGGTAAAACATATAGTACAACATATGTAAACATTAAGACCAAATATCAGGCTTTATGCTCAAAAAGGTTGCACTGACCAGTGGAAGCCTTTTGAAGTCTCTTTAAAATACTGTAGATTAAATTTTAGATGAACATTTAGAATAAGTGCTTCTGAAAAGTGTTTCTCCATGTTTTACTCACTCACACATTTTCTGGGACTACTTAATCAACACCAGGGTCACGAGTATCTGAAGGTGCACAAAAACCATTCGTTCACACACACTCACACATATCGTCAATTTACAATCCACAATTCACCAGACGTGCAGGTCTTTGGATTGTGGGAGACACCAGAGACTCCGGAGGAAACCCACGCCACCACAAGGAGACCCTGCACACTTTCACATTGCAGTGACCTACAGTTGAGAAATTCTTCACTTATTCCATGCTGCAGTGAAATGGTGACATACACTGATCAGCCACAACATTAAACAACTGGCCAACATTACAGATCCCCCTTGTGCCTCCAAAATAAATCTGATCCTGTCGCAAAGCCATCTCAGTTTGGTCCTTGTCAGAGTTGCTCAGGTCCTTATGCTTGGCCATTTTCCCTGATTCCAACACACCAAATAACAGAACTATTCACTCACTGTACTTCAATGTTATTCACTTCATCCACAAGTGGTTTCAATGTTGTGGCTAATCGGAATATAGACCCAAGGACCATCTCCACACGCAGCATCAGAGGAAGTGATACTCTGAGTGGGAGAACCAGATGAGCGCACTCACTCACTTGCGCACTCTGAAATCGGTCATACCCTGTACTCATCCCAATTTTCCAATCACCTCAGTGTTGCAGTCATGTTGAACCTAGTTGGTGCTTTGAGGATTAAGGTATCGACTGTGTGGATGAATCATTTATGGAGAAAGCAGCTCAAATCCAATCGATTGCAAAAAGAAGCAGTACATTTTTAATAAGCGCACCAGAACTGGGGGGAAATAAATTTAAGCATGAGATGGAGGTGTAATCCAGGATCAGCTCCAGTTCTCAGCGTATATCTTCTGAGACCATCATGATATGCTAAAATGACAGCATGCCCTCCTCACACTCTCTCTCTATCTCTCCCTCTCTCTCTCTCTGTCTCTCTCTCTCTATCTCTCTCTCCCCATCTCTCTCTCTCTCTTTCACTCTCCAACCTTTGGGAATCCTACACAAAACATACATAATCCACGCAGTCTATAAAAGGGAATTTAAAATTAGCAGGAATCGGCTGATGTGGATATTCCTTGTGGATTTTCATTTCCGTGACTCCTTTGCACAGGTGTTACCATGACCTTATTTCAAACACAAGATCTTCCAAACCTCTTCCCATTTTAGCTCAGTGCTTCTCGCCTCTGAAATATACAGCTGGAACAGTGAAAGCAAAAAAAGAACGAATGAAAAGAACAAAAACTTGGGTTTAGTAGGCAGGCAAGTGGGGAAGTAAGTGGTGAGAAAGTGCAGTGTGAAAGTTCTAAACCCCATTTCCACTGTGGACAGATAATGTGTTCCACTGGCAGCCCCTCCAAGGATGAAGGATTTTCACTCTCATCCGCTACCCCGGCACTCATTTAGAACGTATTAATCTCATTACAGGCCCAATTGTACATATTTAACATTTTCGGCTCCATTCCCACTTGATGATGGAAAGATGCAAGCCAAACCAAGGTGCTTTGCAATACCTATAAAAATTGCTGAAGCATGCAGATAAGGTGCAAATGGCTGCAATTTATCAAATGATTACAGCAATTAAGTGGCAAGACTTTGAACCAGACAAAATCTCTGGTGGTTTGGTGGAACTTCCAGTATCCTCAGTGCACCCTGTGACTCAGTACCACAAGTTATCACTCAAAACACAGCCCTCATTAGATACACCCAGCACATTCTTTCCAGTTAAAGGACACAGAATAAAGAACAATAGCCGGCCTCAATACGAGAATATGTACAATTAATAGATGGCCAGGATTCGACTAATGGACAAGTAGGCCTTCACTAATTACTGAAATAAAAGTGCTTTAAGTTGCTGGCAGGATCTATAAATTGCAAGGTATAGTGAGTTTTGAGACCTTAACTCTTGAGATGCCATTGTTTTAGAGTTTAATACATAATATACACAAACCTTGACTCCGCTGCAAATATGAATGAATAAAAACATCCCACTGATTTTAATTACTTAATAGATATGAACACCTCTCGGAATTTTTACTGCAATTCGAGGAAATATTTATTTAATCTTTTTTTCTTAGAACCATACAACTAATAAAAAAAATCATTTGGAGCCTTCATTTATACATTTTTCTGAACAACATATAGGTTAAATCTTTTTTTTTTACCTGATATAGTCACAACTTAGTAGTGTACAAATCCAGATCCTGTTGCTAGCTGCTAGCTGGAAGACTAGCATGTGCTTCCTCTGCATGGCAATGTCAGGGACCAACTCAACATGTCTGGAGGAGAACACTATAACTAACTATTCTGTTTTATCATCTAACAGACACCAGCATAGACTGACATTTTTCTAAGTGATGGGGAAGAGAGTGGGCAGTCCAGCCCCGATGAAGAAGAGGGAGGGCCAGGGACATTTGTGGCATCACAAACAACCAAACTGTCCCAATGATAAGGAATATACTTCCACAATGAAGCCCCTGTCTTAGTTTTGTGTTTTAATGTCAGAGTTCTCAGTTCTTATGGGTCACTTAGTGTGTGAAACCGACATCAGTTTGCAGATTCCATTGTTGCCCCAGTATTGCTGAATGGGGTTTTGCTTTTTTGTGCCCCCTTAGGTAAATAGCTCTGTGGGCTTTGCTGACATTCCGGGCCAGGTTGCTTGCTGCTGAAACGTGTCTTTTGTCGGTTCCACCACATCAAATGTGCGGTTAATTAGTCCAATTGTTGTGCCATCTTCAAATGTGATGATGCAGTTGTTGTGTTTGCCACTCTGGCATTCAGCCTTCGGGATCATTTTTAAAGCATCCACATGACATTTAATCAAAGAAATGAAAATGAACTTGTACAGCAGATTTCCCTTTAGTGCTGTCCCTGTTTCTCTGCCCTGATTAGACGCAAAATGGTTAAAGTGTGCTCATAGTGGCATCATCCAGCAATGTTTGGTAGCACTGATTTCAGAAGGAAACAGATTTAGGAAGAAAAAAACAGAAAGAAATGGAGTACACAGTATCTGGTCCTCATTGCCTGTCTTTGTACAGGTTTAAAACATGAAGGTAGGAATAGATTGGTAGCCTTAGGTAGGTGAAGGCAGGCCCATTCCCCCTGAGAGATGGATTAAGGGAAGCGAGTGGAAAAGAATGATCAGGCTTTAAATAGCTTTTTGGCTTTCTTTGTCCTTTCCCATTCTGTTTTCCAAAAGGAGGAGGGGTCGACATTCAACTCCCACTACCACGCTCTTACACAACCACGCTTAGGCTTTATCATCTGTTTATCCACGTCCACACGCATTCACCCACTAAAGTCAAGTACAAGTTAACCATTAACATGACACTGATGGCTGTTTAACTGATGAAATAGTGATTCTACTCATGCCTAACACAGCCTTGCATATACAGTCAGAATCATTCAGTTTAACCTGATTACTCAATTTAAAATTACAGATTTGATTAATGTGATTTTATTATATGGCGTGTTTTTTTTTCCCCTCTAAATTTGCATCATTTAATAAGGCTGCTTGCACTTTACAGAGTGAGTATATTTCATAACTAATGGACCATTAATCTTGATTCAAAATGAATTAAACTCTCATCACATTAAAACCCATTAAGAATTAAGAATTTCCTATTAATTTTTCAGAATTTTTTTTACATTTTTTCCTCAGATTTGTCTCTGACAGACATTTAGGGCCCCTTTTTAGGGCATTCATAAGTATTTGAGTCTTTTCAAAGTCTGTGTGTTTCTACAGTTCAGTGGAATCTTTTAAAGGCTATGCATGTTTGGCATTGTCCAGTTAAGTTAATTTTTTTTTTACTGATAATCAAAATCACCAGTGGGGTACATGATTGATAATATAATTCATTTGTAGTGACAGAACACAACAAAATCCTCTTAATCATTTATATGAAGAAGGCTTTGTTACGATGGTGGCACTGACTACACGAATGAATGTCCAATAAAAGTAAGCTGCCTTGAAGAGGATATAATAGAAAGTCAGCTGATATGTTAAATCAATGCTCCTCAACAGCAAACCTGGAGGCCGACTGTCCTGCACATGTTAGAGTTTTCCCTTTTCCCAACAACTGATCTAAGCAATCAGCTCATTAAAAAGCCCTTGCTGAGCTGAAGTGGTTGAGTTAATACAGTGGAGTGGGTCTCTGAGACCAGAGCTGGAAAAACTGCACTGTAAAACAATTCACTCGAATGGACTGCCTGAATATATTTAAATCTTCCCGTGGAGATTATTGAAACCTACCAGGACTTTTAGCAAGATCTCTTACTTGAGGCCGGCTACTTAGACACTTTCCTTCTGTTGCTTTTCATGAATGACAGAGCTGGTCAAGGCTGAGCTGTCAATGGAGCCAAGTCTTGGGAATTAAACAACACGACACACGGCGTTACAAAGAATGATGAAATGACCTGGTAATGAAGGATAACAGGGTGATTTAGTGGCGCCATGTCTTTACACAGATGATGCGGTAAATTATACACAATTGATTTTGAAATAACTTTTGTTTTGGATGTGGGTACCAAATTAATAAGACATCTGGAGGATTTCTCAGGCCTTGTCAAATTTCAAGGGGGATAGAAGCAGAATCCCACTCCTGGCTTTAACAAGAGAAGAGGGATAATTAGGCCACATGATGTAAACGGATGTGGGAAATATCGAATAGTGATGAAATGATAGTCCAGAGGAAAAAATGACACGCTTATCAAAGTTTGTGTTTCGTGTCCCTCAAGCAGTAAATGTGCATCTGCACATTTTAAATCAAGTAAACTCACTGCAATTTTCTTTACCAGCGTATCATCATCTCGCTGTCACAATGGTACTCATGTAGTTGTATTATCGCTTATGATAGCATGAGGAACCCCCACGCCCTCAAAAATGCTTTGTCTGATTTTTGTCAGTTTTACTGTAGTTTTGTTTGGGCATTTTAGCATTGCCTCCACAAAACATGTCACCCAGAAACATATTTATTTTGCTTTTCATTTCATTTCATTTACGCTAAAACATTAATTAATTAAAATTTTATCAATATAGACTGAACATTTAATCCTACACATCTACTGTATTTGATTTATTATTGGTTCATTAATATTATAGCATTGAGTTGACATGACATGTAATAAACTTTGGTCCTTTGATCCTGGGTGTGTGGGACCTCTCCAATTAAGTCATTAGAACCCCCAAAGACTAGGTAATGGTCTCCGAGGGAACACAAATGAAATATTAACAGGCCACAAACATTTAATTGTTTGATACAGTGCCACAATAGTTTGCTTCAGATGCAACGCACTTACAGTCACTTACAATATCTGGGTTAATAAATAAAAAGCAAGACTGCATTCATGGCAAAGTAACATACTCATGAAGTTTTATAAAATCAATCCATCTGTGAACTTTACTATGTGACATTTTAATTACCATTTGTTGACATCACATGCAGTGAAATGGCCATGGAGCTCCAATGAAGTCTCTAAATTATGGACACAGTATGAAACTCCCCGAAGGTCAGCGTGGGGGGCATTCCAAAGAGTGGAATAGTGTGCCTCCCCGCAGATAACCACGTGAGAAAGAGGTGTTAAGAGAGCTATAATACTGCAGCTATAAATAACACACCAGTCAACACTCGCCCAAAATATAGCACAGCCATCCATCTTGTGATATTTCAAGCAGAAGTAGAATGGGAGTCAGTAATGCTTGAATAATACACCCCACTATTGCTTTATATGGAAATGCAGCCTTTGGGCCTGGAATAACAAATGTATCCCATTCTAATTTCTGTTATGCTTAGTTTCATTACTAAGATGTCTTATTCAGGTCAGAGATCTATCACCTTAAACGAACCATGAGAACTATACTGGATAAAAATAATTTGGCTATATTTATTTTAAACATTTGTCTGTTCTAAAATCAGAAGCTGAAACAGATTTGCAGGGCTTCTATTCTGTGGTGGATCATGGAGGCAAACACAGGAGGATATCTGTGAAAAATATCAGTGAACTGAAACTAAACAGCTTATGTACTGAGCAAGTCTACACAGTAGTGACTATGCAGTCAACAGACATTAATGGATTTTTTTTGTGATCAATTTTTTATTATTGTTTTAAACAAAGGGTCATATACATTTTATACCAATGATTTCTACAAAGAAAAAGACCCACCCACCCCACATCCAGGCCACCAGAACTGGGGGGAAATACTTCAGTCTCCCACATCCAGGCCACCTTGTAATGAAATCACAATCAAACAAAGAAAATACATACAGTAATAATAATATTAATATTAAATAATAATAACAACAACACCAGCAACATTAATAATAAGAACAATAATAATAATAATAATAATAATAATAATAATAATAATAATAATAATAATAATAATAATAATAATAATAATAACAATAATAATAATAATAACTACATTCCTAACTAGATTCCTAGAACATTTTCGTGCCTCTACTGTGCCAACCGAAAAATACTTCTTGTAAAGCATCCTGCATGAATCCATACATGCAGGACTATAGAAGTACATATATCAGCCTTTTTAAACAGGCCTGGGCACCTGGGTAGACTGCACAGATGAAATGAGTTTAGGGGGCTTGGGCTCTGGTCTGGTTGGAGAGAGACTAGAGACGAGGACAGAGAGATCAAGATAGATGGCCAGCAGGACACCACTGCTCTATCATCATTCCAGGTGTGTGTGTGTGTGTGTGTGTCCGTGCATGTGTGTGTGTATGTGTGTGTGTGTGTGTGTGTATGTGTGTTAGTGCTGGGGGTTAGTGTTTTATGTGTTAAATTATAGAAACTAGTCCTGGTGAGAAAGCCACTGTTTAAGTGTTGTATAGCACTGATTACACAATCTTTGCAAACACACGTCCTTAACATGTGCATCTATGGACCAATTTCCTCAATTTTGTGACGCACTTAAGGCAACAGTGATGAAAGGTTTGAGAAGGTTTGTGAAAGTTTTGCGAAGGTTTGGGCACACAGTTTGCCCATTGATGACATAATAATTATGGTGCAAAACAACAAACTTATGTTCTACACACCCAACCAGACAAAGGTTTTCGAACACCCCAGTGTTTCAGGCTATTTAAATTCAAACAGTTCAAGTCCAATGAATAGCATGAAATGGTACAAAGGACAGTGCTGAACTGTAAGAGGTTTAAAAATGGTAAGAATACCCAGAAGTGGGAAATAATTCTGTAGCTCCAGGGCAGGGCCTCTGGTATGTGCCTAGTTGGTCGGGTTCATCCTACAGTAAGATAGTGTCCCAAAACAGAAGTCCAAGCTCTGCCAGAACTACCTTAGAAAAAAGAACAAGATGTTAAGCTGGAAAACATGGAGTGGCCAGAAGTCTCCAGACTTAAAACCCATCCACCTGTTTTAGGATGAACTGGGCAGAAGAGTGAAAGAAAAGCAACGTATAAGTGCTGCACACTTATGGGAACATAGTTGGGAAGATCTTTCTGCAGAATGTACAATGAGACGTTGAACTGCTTGATACAAAAAACAGAATAATTGGGGTGTTCTAAAACCTTTGACTGGTAGTGTACGTACCATAAAAATGGCAGAAGTGGATCCTGGCTGATTGACTACATCTCAATTACGGGGAGAAGTTGTGGAAATGTTTTACTGTGTTTTGGAGACTGGGGTGTTTAAGAGAATAAAGTGTAAATGGTCAAAGTGTGCACACAGTAGCAGAGGTGAGTAACAGCTTAAGGATGCAACCAACAGACATGTGCCTCTAAACACAATACTCCATTTGTAACTTTACAAAAACTCACAGAGCCTTTTTGAGGCACACAAACACACACACACACACACACACACACACAAACACAAACACACACACAAACACACATACACACACATATCGGCACACACTTAGGCGGGCATGCGGAAAATGGGCTTAGGGAGTCCCATCCTGTGTGGCCTGCTTCCTCAGCTCTGTTCAGACGGAGCCTGTCGATAACTAATCCTAACCTTTTCCCATCCGCAAAATTGAAAATAAGAATAAAATAAAATAGATGGTGGATGCTATCAAGGGGAGAACGCTGAGGGTGGAGGAAATTGTGTCACTAATGGATTTAGCAGTGGGAAGGTAGAAATATATACGATGACTCTTCCTGGGACAGCCCTTTCACCCCTGGGCAAGCTTCTTCCACACACCAGAAGATGTCATTCTTCCCTCCGGCAAGCCAAAATATCCCCCTTCCGGCTGCCAAACAATCACTCACACACACACCCACACACGTTTATGGGCCCACACACCTGCACACCCCTACAAGTGTGGGAGGACAGACTTGGAGTATCCTTTCAGCCTTGGAGGCAGGTGGAGACGAGAAGATGTGGTAGTATGCAAGCGAGAAAGGATGACCTATGCAGAAGCTGATGTTTATCTTGCCAGGCCCACTCTTCCAACCCGCTGCCTCGTTCAAGCCCTGCAGGAATTGAGTTTGTATCAGAGTGCCAGCTTACCTGTGGCCTTTCCTCGCTCCACTCCACACCAGTCATACCTGTTAGAGCTGGAAATTAGCTTCTCAGCAGCACTGCCAGCATCTCCACGCATCAGGAACGTGCTGCATACATTTGGTTCCCATTATAGCCCGAACTGCGGGGAAAATGGAATATTGCATAGGTATCGAACAAAGCTGGCCGAGGGGAAACAGGGTTCCTTAATGGTCGCATCCATCTGTGGGGCTAGTTATTAGACTATGCACTCCTCAATAGAGTTCAGCTGTAGACCTGCATCTTTTCATACTGTCAGCAAGAGCCTAAATAACAGTCTCTCCTAGACTCCATATTCTATACTTGTGTCAGAAGACGATTAGTTATATGTCTGAAGCTATTGGCCCACTAGCTTGGACCTTTCCTGCAAAGCCCTGGCTCTGTTAGGTTCATGGTTTATTATCTATGTATTATTTATTAACATAAACCTGCACTCCTGCCTTTTTCCATGAGCTGAAACTCAGGAATCTCAGCAAAATCTGATTTTGTTTATTAGGCTGTTTATTAGGGTGCTGTGAAAGGCAAATCTGATTTTGAAGTGCTGTCACGTTTTTTTTTTAAATGCCACGGGATACCACATTACAGTCATACTACCCGGTCCTGCCCCACAGTGATAAAAATAAGCTGATCTTTTGATCTTTTTTTCTCCTTTCATCCAAAAAGCCAGTGCTAGTCTAGCCTATTCAGATGATGCTGGAACTGAACATGACTCTCTTTCACCTCAGGCTTGTTCAGCTCTCCTCTGATAACAGTCCTGCGTTTCCCTGCATAAGTTCATTTATTCCCCAAACAGTACAGCAAGATTAAAATCACAGCGGCAAAATGCAAGGAGCATCTCCTTCTATCTCTCGTGGTCCAGAGGAAATTCTCTCTCAGCGATGCCTCCAAAAGTGCGTCTCGTTTGGAAATGACAGCTAATAGATATACAGTAAAAGTCTATTTTCTGTCCACTTGCCCTCTGGTGGATAAATCAGCTCATTTTAAAGCTAAACTGAGCCACAGGGATGGGATGGGAACAGAGGGGGTGGATTGTGGTGGATGTGCTGCCAGATGCCACTAGAGGGAGTTTTTGTATAGAACTGATAAGGCTGCGGCCGGTCCAGCTCACTAATCCTTTAGAAAAGGACTGTGGGGACTTGTCTGTAAGAAAAGAACCAGAAGTCCTTCTGTCCACTTCTCTTGGATGAATGCAACTGACTTGAAAAGTACAGGCATTTTAGAACTAGTCAGAAAACAGCATTTGCCACTGCTCACATGTAATGCCTTTTCGAGGTTCTGGTTTCGGAGATGGATGATGACTGTTCCCAGTGGTGTGTGTGCGTGTATGTTCATTAGTATATGATGGATACTTGATGTCTGTTTCATACTTGTGTTTTCCTGCCTCTTTCTTCTTCTTCTTCTTCTCCCAGAGCTTGTACATAACACATTTTAGCACATTCCACCCACACACCCACACACACACACACTCCACTCTTTCCCAAACACGCTTTGGCATGAGCCATTAGTTACATGGTGGGTGATAAGGCCACATCCATTAAAAAAACCAATAAGGCCACATGGAAGGCTTTTAGAGAATGCCTCCAAACCACACACACACACACACACTCACACACACACACACACACACACACACACATAGACCATTGTGAAGACGCTTGACTCTAAAACATACAAACACCCCTCAGTATAACTGACAAGCATTTTTTCTCCACTGTGGGTCATTTGGCATTGCCCTCTAGTGGTTATCTGTCCTTTATGCAACCACTTTCTCCGACATGGAATAGAAAATTGTGCCTCCAGTCATCCACAGCTTGCTTAATTAATTGGAGTAATTATTTGCTTAGGCAGACGAAGTGAACGTTTTGTCCACATTCTGCACTTTTAAGGGGGAACAGCTTGTCCCAGGAGATGACAAAATGTTCTGAGGAAAGAATGAACCAGAAGTGGCCAGACATGGAAAAGTGCAGGGGATGGGCGGGAAAAAATGCCATATATCAAGAACAACTTTATCCTGACACATGTCCTCTCCTGAAATGAATACAAATTGGCCAAATGCAGGAAAAAGTAGTCACCTAGTCCTGACAAGTACTAATAAAACTCGATATCACAGTATATCGCACTTGGTTATCATGGTATGAGGTGACGTTGACTTTAGGACGTTTACATTAATAAAGCTAATGACACTATGCGACTTATACAGTATACAGTGTGAGGTATTGGCATAAGCATCCCATTCAAATGAGGCAAAAGTGGGTTGACTTCCCCAATCAGAGGATGAAAAAAACCCAAAAAACTGCTTGATATAAAAAGACCATATCAACACTTAGCCTGTAAGAGTTTATTTTTTCAGCAGCTACAGTGAGGAGGATGTTCTTCAAAGACCATAGTTTCAGAATTACAAACGCATTTTGGGGTTACTAAATCCACCCTAAGACATTACCTTTGAACCAACAAACTGTTTGGAAGAGGAAGACTCAGAGAGAAATCTTTCTTTTCTATTCGCCACAGTCAAAATCGCCTTGAGTCATTTTATAGCTAGACACAGAAGGGATAGTGAACGCAGAGACCAATCACAGAGACAAGGCAATCATCACTGGGTTAACAGACAAGGGGAGGAACCTGGGTCTTGTTCCATGAAACAGGATTAAGGGAAAGTCTGGCTTACTTTATTTTACTTTCTCTTAAAATAAGCCAAATTTCCCTTAATCCTGTTTCATGGATCAGGACCCTGGAGACACAAGTTTAACTTCTTAACTAGGTAATCAGCAATAGAATATGAGGGCTGAAACAGGTGCAACGCACCAAACCAAAACAAACCTAGACATGATGGGGGGCATGGCAGGACGTCCCCAGCTCAGTTTCCTGTCTATTCACGAGAGTCAATATCGCCTTGAGTCATACAGGCATCACTGGAACTTTAACTGTGCTGTGTTTGGACCAAACAAAAATTCAGCTCTTTGACTCCAAATGCTCAAAGTGATCGGGCTGCCTCAAAACCCACTTAAAATGATTAAATCACCAACCAAGCATCCATACCCGAATCCAACTTATAAAACATTACAAGAGAATCAAGCCTTATAAAACATTATGAGAGAAGACTATTGTTTTTCTTTTGTTAAAGAGAGGGTTGCTAAATGAGGGGTACCAATCATTATGACACATGTTTTCAGAATAAAATACATTTTGTGAAAACATTTTTTGTGACTTATCTTTTTTGATGTGGAATTTATGTACTTTTTGAGTAAGATACTGTCATGGTGTATCACAGGGAAGGAGGAGAGGAGTTAATGAAAACATAAATAGCTTTAATCTCACAAGGCACAATAACAGTCACGTTCAGGAGCTTGGTTGAACTGAAATACAAACAGTCACATTTGGTAGGGGTGGGGGTCCTTCTCTCAACTGAGATGGTCCTGATGCAAGTAATGTTCACAGGGTTCAGGAGCACTGTAATGTCAGAAGCCATAAGGGGTAGGAAGGGAAAACGTGAAAGACAAATATAGCCAAATCAAAGTCCATTGGCATATATCTATGCGGAGAATCTCTCCCTACCAAAAAGACTAGGGTTCCACCGCAGTCCATAAAGCAAGGACAAACATGAGAGAGTAGCACAAAGAAACTTGGAGGTTCCAAGAAAGAAACAATTGGCCATTAAGATCCTAAGAAAGAACAAAGTTGGGTAACAGCACGCTGGGCTGCTGGATCGGCTGGAGTTTTATAGCTAGACACAGAAGGTGTAGTGAACACAAAGACCAAGCACAGAGACAAGGCAATCATCAGGATTAAGGGAAAGTCTGGCTTACTTTCCCTTACTTACCCTTGAAATAAGCCAGACGTTCCATTAATCCTGTTTCAAGGATCACCCTGAAGACACAAGTTTAACTTCTTAACTAGATAATCAGTGAGAGAATATGAGGGCTGAAACAGGTGCGACGCACCAAAGCAAAACAAACCTAGACGTGGCGGCATGGCAGGACGTTCCCAGCTCAGTTGTCCTGTGACTGAGACTGCTGGGGGCGTGGCGGATGGGACAAAGACAATTTTTGATGAAGGCTATTTCACTCAAATTAAATACGGGTTCCAATAATACTGGAGAACACCTTTGTACAATAAATGTGTCTTAAAGTGTTATCTGGGGTGATGCTATGGTTCTTTAAGGAACCACGGCACCACCCCAGATAAGTGGTTTCAGTTTTTTTAGATTAAGTGTAGTCTTGAATTAAATTGCAGTGCCAGTAATGAAATATTGGATTTAGGATTCATTTGGGTCTGACCTTTGAGGAATCATCAAATGAAACATTCTTTAAGGAAGCCAAAATGGCTTTTCTGTGGTACGGCTTCAAAGAACCCATCTTCAGGACCGTTATTTTGTTCTGGCTCAGTTAAACGAGAATTCCCCCAATCTAGTAAAAATTCAGTCAATTCAATCAATGAAATGTAAACAAAGTCATTTTGAGCGCTTTGATGCGAAATGTTCCATTCTAGAGAAAATTACAGAGTCACAGTGTTCACAGTCGTGGTGATTGGAATGTCTAAAGCCTGCAATGCTTCTAAAAGCTCACAGAAATCTGTTATACTAATTGGTTGCAAATACATTGTCTACATTTTCCCCAACATTTTTGTTGGTTTAAAGTTTTAGTCTCCAGTTACTTCAATATTTATTTCTCAGCTACATTCTCAGATTCATATGTTCAACCCAAGCTCCAAACCATGACAATACCTACTAATCAACACAGCTAATCTGAGCAGCACTTAATCATTTTACAGCATATGCTTACAATTTTTGTGTGGACAAACGAATTGGGATGTCTGACCATTAAACCAGCAGGGACATTCATGACATTGCATTCAAATACATAGAATGGAGTTGGTCCCCATTTGCAGCTATAATAGCTCCCACTCTTCTTGGAAGGCTTTCCACAAGTTTCTGTCAGGATTTATGGCCATTCATTTTGTAGACCATTTATTAGGCTCAGGCACTGGTTTTGTGTGAGAAGTCCTGGCTCACAGTCTCCTGTCCAGTTCATCCCAAAGGTGCTGGATTGGGTTGAGCTCAGGGAAGAGCAGAAAAGTGAAGTTCTTCCACACAGAACTCATCCTACCATGTCTTTTTGGAGCTTGCTTTGTGTACTGGGACACAGTCATGCTGAAATAGAAAAGGTTCTTCCCCAAACTGTGTCAAAAGTGTTGGAAGCATGGCATTGAACAACATGTCTTGCTATGAGGAAGCATTAGAAGATTGTCCTTCACTGGAAGCCCAAATACCTTTATCCTTATAGAGAAGATAAAAAAAAAAATGTCCAAAAAATGTGATGAAAATAGAGCTGATATATAGAGAGAGTGTAATGTGGCCGGTATGCAAGCGGAGCAATCCAGGGCAGATGGAACTTGGTGGTATTTGTACAGCAAATGTCCTCGTGTGCCTACTGAAATCCAATGTGTTGCCCCAAATGGAAATTCACAATGTCATCTCTTGAAGAACTCAATGTTTCTAGAGATGAGACAGTGACTGCACTGACAATGAGGACTTCCAGTCCCACATCAACCCTGCAGTGTTGGAAACTTTTCCCCCATCTGTCAAAAATATCACAGCCAGATGTCAGCTGAGTTAGTTAACTTTTTCCAGCGACTGATGGAAACTGTACTTCCTCTGTTTATTTTTGCATCAAGGTACAGCACCGTATTTTCACCACTATTATCCAATTATGACTTATTACTATCTCTGATCAAGATTAGTGACCTGAACTGTCAGGTGTGAATTTTTTGACACTAGGAGGTCCTGTCTATCTGAGATAAAACACAGACTGGGTTTAGAGGTACAGTACAGTTATGTACTGTTTAATATATAAAAACTCTGATGGTTTTGGATAGTAAACACAATGGCTATATCCATGCTGTAGACATGACAAAGGAATTTGAAAGGTCTCGCTAGAATGAACTATTTCACATCAAACCACTTTGTTCACACTCACTTGGCATTTGATGCTGTAAATTATACTAAATGTAAATATATAGTAGGGAAAGTGGAGGCAATTCCTAAACTGTAAAAAACCCCAAAACATTTTGGCTTCTTCAGCTGAGGTACTTCTGAGGCTTAAACATTTACAGCTTTAGACGAAGGGCTTTCATCAGTCAACTAAAGGTTTATGTCTGCATGTATTGTGCTCTATATTTCACATTTCATACCATACATTTTTACATATTTGAATACGTTTCCCGTTTAACATCATCATGTGACAAATGAAATAAAAAACAACAACAATAGATTAGTGCTGTCAAGCGATAAACATTTTTGATCTAATTAATTACATGTATGCGATTAATTAAACTAATTAATCGCATACACATGCAGACGTTACAAACAGGTTTTTTTTTTACCATTTATTATTGAATACAAGCCAATAACTTAGACTACAATGGTCATGAAATTTGTATCACTGATTG
>JBBMFX010000011.1:11345881-11352199 GCA_037832545.1 Rhabdalestes septentrionalis
AAGACTATTGCATGTAAGATACTGCACATAATGAAATGATTCGGCATCTAATTAGAGAACATGCCTCACAGCTTGCTGCACATGGAGCTGTGGAGCTGTGTAGCTGAAGTCTACACACGTTGACAATTGTCTACACCAAAATTCCAACAATGGGCACATGAGCATCAAAACTGCACCATGGAGCAATGGAAGCAGGTGGCCTAGTCTGATGCATCACATTTGGTTTTATATGATGCAGACGGCAGTGTGTGCGTCCCTTGTGTGAGAAAGAGATGGCACCATGATGGGAAGAAGGCAAGTCGATGGAGGTGGTGTGATGCTCTGAACAATGTTCTGCTGGGAAACCTTGGATCCTGTCATTCATGTGGATGTCACTGTGACATGCAACACTTTCATAAACATTTTTTGTTCCACTGGCCTCTTTCAGCAGGCTAATGCTCAGACATGGTTCAAAAACAGGTCGGGAACATGACAAAGCTTTGTTTAATCCCAGATACCCAAGCACGCCTTCAGAGGTCTTGTAGAGTCCATGTGTGTATTAGGTTTCACTGTAATGGCTGATTAGTGCATACTGTGAAAAAAAATGTGTATCTATGTGTGTATGTATGTATGTTTGTTTGATTGATGTAAAGATAACATAGATATTCAACTACTCTTAGGATATTTACACCTACACAAAGAGCTGTGTATGCAGGATACAGAAACAATAGTGGTGACACACACACGCTCACACATTCACACTCACACACACACACACACACACACACACACACATACACACAGCGACTGTCCCACAAACACAATGAAAAATGTTTTCCATTTTGCCACCTGCATCAAGGATGAAGTCCCCAAAATACCTCAAATCTGTCCATCTGTCAAAGTGTCACAGCCTATGAATCATCAGTTGTCTTCAGTGCAGTGGAGTAAGACAAGCGAGCCTCTAGAAAATGCAAAGGCAAAACCTCTCAAAATGGAACCTGATAGAAGAGTGCAGTGAGAAGAGCACACACAGAGGTGTCCCCGCATAACTGCTCGGCTGCAGATCCGCAGTGAAGTTATTTTCAACTGCAGACTATCAACACTTCAAGAGAAACAGTACCACGCCCGGTAACGTTTTCCTCCGCTCTCAAAGATCTTCACAAAATCCACCAAAATGACTAACAGTTCATTTCAGTGCTTCACTGAAGATACTTAACATGTCATTAAATTACAGTCAACAAAATGTCTACCAGCACTCCGACTTTCTCTTTACAGATCAAAATGACTGCTTTTAGCAGATCTCTCTCAATGAATCTTTTCAGTGATGCACATTTTAAATACTTCTTCATATCAAATTCTTCTCTCAAATTAATTCAGATGAATACACAAAATTATATGCTTTTTTTGGTGGATAATATTTTACTTCTTTTTTAAAGGCTATGCAAACAGTTAAGCCATTGTTGTTGTATAGTCTTTAAAAAACATTCAGTAATATAATAACCATCACAATAAATGGTAGGTAAATTCTGCAGTTGACCCTAAGGTTAGCTTCATATGGCTAACCTCAGTAGCTATAATTTTAGTTATATAAAATAATTTACAGAGGTCCTCAAGTTACAATGGAGATCTGTTTCTAGGACAGTGATGTAACCTGAATTTTGGTGTAAATCAATAACCGATCCTAACACAGTTGTAGAATGTAGAACACAAAACATGACTGAGTCCCAGAAAAAGGAAAAGGACATAAATGTACTGTACTTGAACTGTGCACAACACATGCTCATGGGTAAATGTGCTCCCTCACTCATATGCTGCGTTAGTGTGTATTCTGTGTATTCTGTTTTTCTGCGCATTCTGCATATTGTCTAAAGCACAACTAAACTAGTTCGCCCATGTGAGCACAGAGTCAGATGAGTTTAACAGTTTGTTATGGATTAGACTGTCTGCAGTTGCTCTGTTTTAAAGCATGGTGCTAAATCTCATATCCATACTTGCCCGTTCTGAGACAGGACCGGAGGATCTGGGATCTGTGTGCAGCTCACCTGTCTGTCTCTGCTAAGCTCTTTCTCCTTAACTGTCCAGGCTGGGACTGTGAGTTCTTTGGGCCATGCTGTGAAGAGTTCGAGCCATGCAGAAGAACAATGATAGCGTTCGCTCATGCCCAGCAGGCTGCTACCTGCTCTGCCGTCCGTCTGACTCAACCAGTCAGCTGAACTTGGCATAGATGTCTCGAGTGGGCTTGCAAAAGTGTTTGTGAAAAAGAAACTGGTTCATTGTGAAATAATGGAATGTCAAAATGCAGAGCACACAGGCCCAGCTGTGTGCTAAAGTTTTGGCACTCCCAGTCAAGATATGTTCTGCTGAAGAGAGAAAACTGCTCGTCCTCTACAGAAACCACATTTCTGCATATTTCGACACACAATTTGAGGTGTTAACATGCTGCATTTAACAAACTAGGTAAAGCTCCTTTCTAAAATGAGTTATTTTCCTTCGATTTATGAAATAGAAATTTACATTGTGTATCATACTGATGTTTGTTGTCTGTTGAGGATATGATGCAGCAGGGGGTGGAGGGGTGGTATGTGTATCTCGGGTCTGCCAAATATTTCAGTATAAATTTCTTATCGCGACATGCGCTGGGTTGAAGAACGGAGCTAACACCACGTGTGTTATAGATGGACTACTTAAAGTACAACAAACGCGCGCTGACACACGCACAACACGCACAATCAACATCTCCTGTAACGTCGCATGTAAGAGGCTGCGACTTAGGAAGCTTCCTGAGGGATAGTACGGGGAACACACTTGGAAATGTAAACAACTTAGGTAAGATATATCTTAGAAAATCTTCTTAGTGTTCGTTATCAAGAAACCGGGCCCAGAACTTGAAGTTCAAATAACCTCCACAAGATGTAAAGGAGCTCTAAATAGACCTTCAGTTTTGAGAGTATAACAGTTTACACATACATACTTACAGCTACAGCTCTTTATTTGGGGTCCTGTGTGTGCGCAACCCGTTTCCTCGCTCTCCTGATTCTCCCTCTCGTTTTCGCCTTGTTGGGTCCCTGCTCTCAGGCTGTGTGTGTGTGTGTGTGTGTGTGTGTGGGCAGCTCAGGGAGATCACAGTGTGTGCTGTGGAAGGGTTTAGTGTCAGAGCCTCTCTGCTGTGTGTGATGATGGCATTTTTCATCTCCTTCACTTCTTACCGTAGCCTTCTACCTCCATCCTCCATTCTCCTGTTTGATGCAGGATCTGCCCTTCTCTCCTCGGTTCTGCCTCCAGGCTCGGTGATTCCCAAGCGCTTGAAAGGTGCACACCCGAGTGAATGTTTATCTAGAGTCACTGATTTTAGTGTAAAGAATTTTATATTGTGTTGGGATTCAGGCAGGATTCCCAAAAAGATCCTGGCCTAATTCTGAATCCTGGTATCTTGTCATATGTGGTTGCAAGTTTACAGTCTCCTTTTCACATATGCTTATGTGCTTATTAAAGGGCAAAAATTCTATATTTTTATTGTGTTTTTCATAAGGCTCACAGATGGGGTTTTACGCCAGAAACAGTTATGACTCATTCTTACAGGATCTTCAATGGTTTATGTCTTGGTATTTCACAATTTGTTTTTGTTACTAATCCTTTTAGGTGCTTATAACTTCTGTTCTCATCGGCTACAGTCAGTTAGGCCTCTTTCAAAAAGTAGTCCACGCTGAAGCATTCCTTAGGCTAGTCTCCTACTCTATATATGTAGAATAGACGGTGCTGGTTTTTGCAGCAGTGTTTACATATATAGGATCCTAAGTGGTCAGAGGTGTGCATTTCGAAAATGTTAGTACTGAAACTGTTCACTTGCATCATTTAAAAAAAGGAAAAGAGAAGGAAAATAAAAAATTGTGAACTGACCAGAGATAATTTGTCTTTGCTGTGTTTACCTGTGTGTTTTAAAAAATGTAGACTACATGTTTGAGAGAAAACTCCTGTCATCACAGGTGGTAAATTTGGATTATATAACACATGTGGTTGTTTAAATGCTCTCTTTATACTTCGAAAAAATGCATCAGCTTTCTCTTTCTCATTCTCATTCGCTCTCTGTATAAGATGTGGATAATGACACTTTTTCCAACAGAGCACAACGACATTGATCGACCTCAAATAACCAGATTACAGCTCATTCAGCTTGAGACTCCCCATAAGCTAGGTCTCCACAGTTCTTTCAAAACAGAAGCTCCCATTCAACTAAACATCAAGATGGATTGGTTTTGATATGTGAAATCTGTCTTTTTTTCTGTAGACTGTCTGATTCATTGGGGAGATTGGAACTAGGATAAACAAACATCATTACCTGAATTAAGCTATGGACATAATAATCTAAAACCTTGCTACTCGAAACAACTTCTGAAAAAAAGTCTCTTTTTCCCTCATAAACTCTAAAAAGAAAGGTGCCAGAAAAGGATTTGGAGTGATGCCACAGAAGAAGCACATTTGGTTCCCAAAACAACTTTTCAGTGGAATGATTTTTGTAACTGAAGTAAAGTTTCTACATCAGTTAAAAGTTTTTACATTCAAGCAAAGAACAATCATCAAGTCTGATAATTCTGGCTTCACGCTTATGCACTTCATTTCTCTATTTAGTTGCCTTCCATATATATTTAGAACAAGTCAGACAGTGAATGCTTAAACATAAATGTACTGAAAACGTACAAAAAGCAAATTTTTGAAAGTGATAAACCATATGGACAAAATGACTGGGACACACACTGGGACAATCTTAATGCTTCATCATACCAAAACATTTTGGACAACGCCATGCTTCCAACTTTGTGGACACAGTTTGTGGAAGAACCTTCTCTATTCCAGCATGACTGTATCCCAGTGCACAAAGCAAGTTCCACAAAGACATGGCTGGATGAGGTTGGTGTGGAAGAACTGGAGATTGTGAACTAGACCTTCCCATCCCAAATCAGTGTCTGACTTCCTAAATGCTCTACAGAATGATTGGACACAAATGCCCATAGAAACAAAATCTTGTGTAAAGCCTTCCAAGAGGAGTGGAAGCTATTATAGCAGCAAACTTCATATTCTTGTTAGTCCCTGTTAGTGTAATGTTTAGGCAGTACTAATACTTTCCCCAAAAAAGCTTTTAATCAAGTGGTTGTTTTAAAAAGACAAATCCCAAAAATCTTTAGAGAAGTGGTTCTCCTATAGCATTGTTCTAACGAACCCTTTCGTACTGTAACTTTTTAAGATGGAGTAAAAAGCTTCTTTATAGAGGTTGTTAGTGTGTAATCATGTGTAGATTAACAGCAGATAATACAGCCTGTATGATACCAAACAGTCTTACACTTACATTAATCTTGCAGCATTTTGGAAACTGGTTTCGTGCATTGTGGGAATACCAAATGCCCCTTTGTTCAAATGAATGCGCTTAAATCAGTTTATGCAGGCAATAAATGAGGAAAGAAATGTATTCACAGACCTATAAAAAGTCTCTTTGTAAATGCTGTCTTATTCAGAAAGTCTTTAATTACTGTTTAACATCCACGATGATGACAGGATGTTATATGGCAGCAGTAATAGCTGTGAAAGAGGATGATTTCTGCTTGCTGACCTTGAGCCAAAGTGCCCACTAGACATGGTTTTGTGAGATCAGGAGCAATATTCCATCATACAACTAAATCATAAAGGTAACATTATTTTATTCTTCCATATATCAGAATAAAGGAGAAGTATTTCTTTTGTCTGTAAGTGTATATTTACAAATGAGCACTTTTAATTTAAACAAATGACCCAATTCGACCATGGTGTCAAAGACATGATGACTAATGCTTTGCCTGGCATGGTGCCGCGAGTGATTGGCTTTCTATTGCATCAAAATCAGAGATTCATAGATCATGATAAAGTACAGTGGCCTGAACACCTCTTCATTAACGACTGGGAGCTGAGACCCGGGACTGCTTTCAAAGAGCGATTCTTTCAACAGTAGGCTTTTAATACATCTCTGGAAACTCTGGTAATCTTTAGCATAAAGATGCAGCTTTCCTGCAGCTTTCCTCTTTTGTATGAAGCTCCAGCCATAGTTCCTACACAGTAAATATCACACTTTAATTGTCTCATCTGTCATTAAGTGTTTGTGTTGGCTATAGTGCCAAATCATTTTAGGGTAGCCTCTGAACCTAAAAACCTAAATTAGCATCACATTATACAAAAATCATAAAACCTTCATCAATAGGTTTTTATATATTATTTATTTATGAACAAACTTTAATTTAAATTACTTGGGGACTGTAATTTTCTTCAATCTCACACATCTTATTGCCAGAACTAAGGTTTAAAGAAATAAGAGAT
>JBBMFX010000011.1:11360065-11373769 GCA_037832545.1 Rhabdalestes septentrionalis
AATAAAATAACATCTGTCACATTACCTGCACTTTTGTATTTAGTACTTTGTGCAACCTCCTTTTGTCTAAGTAACAGCAAAGCGTCTTCTTTAATTCCTGCTGAGATCAGAGAACAGTCTGAAACCACTCTGCAATACAGAATCTCTCCTGGTCCTCCAGGGTCCTGGGTCTTCACTTCTGAACTCACCTCTTCTTTAAGAGTTCCTGAACTCTCAAAAAAGTGTACTTCACTTTCTTTTGCTCCAAAGAATAAGTAATGATAACAATGACTGTGATTAAGATTGTCTTGTGATATAATTAAGTACAATTATAACATATTATTTTTGAAATATTTTTGAAAGGTTCATTGATTATCTACAAAAAGAATTATCAGATTGTGGACTGTGGATTAGGATAAATCCAGAAATCTCATATTTTTCTTCTATGTTAGGGCCAAGATATTTTTGTTTCATTTGAGTTCTGATGGATGTTTGCTTAATTCTATATTTCTAGGAAAAAACATATTGTTTCATTTTAAGACCACTTTTCCATCCACCCATTACATAAACTTATCTAAATCTAATCTTTAACCAAGGTCATGCCAGGTCTGTCCCAGCAGTCATACAGCGAGAGGTTGAGAAACACCCCGGAGAGGCCACCAGTCTGTCCCAGGGAGCTCTTTTCTGAGTCAGTAAACTGTTCGATAAATCAAAAACTCAAGCTGTTAATCTTTCCAAACTCACATCTCTCTTTATGAATGAAATTTTCTCACCTCATCTTCAGACGTGTCTCATTGATTTAGAGTCCCAGGCTTGGGGAGTGGTGTCAAGGGATTCATCAAGCAAGCAAACACTGGTCTGACTTTAATTGGACCACTGGATGAACTGCATAACTATGCTAAATAAGTTACAGCCACTATCCACAATAGGGTGTCAGCATCTTTGCATGTTTTTTTCTCGGTTCTGATTTGTGTGTGATAATAATAATAATAATTAAGTAACACGATTAATTTTTAATGAGAAGCCCAAATGATGTGCCCCTTGGGCCTTTTGCCTCTTGGTTTTAATTAATAAGCACATTAAGTCTTTCAATTAAAATGGTGAGGGAAAGGCTGGGCAATCAGCAGGTAGCCTTAATCCTGACGCTAGCGAAGGGTCCGAGAGCTGCATTCTTTATCAATCCAGACTGTGAAGAAAAGGTGTGATTCTATGTATCACTTCCAAAACACAGGCATGTCATAGATACCATCATTTTGGGACCCTCTATCAAGCTAAGAATGATGTAGAATTTCCAGACATAGTGAAATCAGGTTGTGGTCGGTACCATGAATCTGTACCTATCTGAAGCACTTGTCCAGTGTCCTGGGGAATGCTGGAGGTTATCCCAGTGATTTTAGTATAAAGCAAAGTCACGCCATAATTAATATACAATATGCGGACAAAAGTATTGAGACACACCTGTTTTTCATAGTTTGGCCTAGGCCCCTAACTTCCAGTGAAGTGTAATCTCAATGCTTCAGCATAACCAAACCTTGTGGAAAACTGCTTCCAAATTTGTGGGCACAGTTTGGGGAGGAACCTTTTTTCCAGCATGACGGTGCTCCAATGCACAGGTCAAATTCCATAAAGCAACACGAAGAGTGGACAACTTTTTAAAGTCTATGTATTTGTCATATACCATTAAGTGTATATCGCTAAATGGTTAAAGGTGTAAAGAGTCAAGAAACTTTCAAGTTCCATGTATTTCTCTGCAGGAGTCTGATATTTTGGACCAATCATGTCACCCATGTTGAGTAGGTTTGTTACTATCTGGGAACTGCTTTGGCTGTCTGATCTAAGAAACCCAGACCAAACTTCTGCTGCACTGGTAATGAAATAGGATTAAGAAACTAGCATGACTTGAAATAAATGGAGGGAAGACGTAAACTATATGGTAGATTTCCATGAGATGCAAATCAGTCCACATTTGTAGTGGAGGACGAGAGCTGAAGTGTCACTTTGATGGACACAGGCCATCAGCTCAGCAGTAAAATGAAAAATTTTTTTGTTTGGTTTCAACACATATATTTAGAAATATTTATAATCACTCTGTAAAATATTACACAAAGATAACAGACTTGGTTTAATATTGTTAATAAAGCATATTTTATTTATTCTCTCTCAGCTGCTTTTCTTTGGTCCAGACACATTTAGCTGATTCCCTGGGGGTCAGCTAGAGTTTGAGAAGTCCACAGTAATCCTTGTTCAAAGCACTTTCCAGGAAATAGTGAAGAAAGCACTTTAGATCAGTCTAATGGACACGAACAACACCTTTTCTGTTTCGCAGTGTCTGAGAGTGTATCAGGTAAAGATGTGGGCAGTTTGTGACTTTTCATAAACACACTTTCCTGTGTAAAACATGAGTAAGCATTGGGGCGTCAGACCATTACACCAACAGGGTGCTAATGACATTGCATTCAATTACAAGAAATTTAATATGGAGTTGATCCCCCTTTGCAACTATAGCAGCTTCCAATCATCTTGGCTTTCCACAAGATTTTGGAGTTTTTGTGACAATCTGTGCCCATTCATTCTGTACAGCATGTGGAGCCAGACAATTATGTTTCCATCACTATAGCTAAAAAGACGAAATAAATGAATGAATAAACTCATTACAGACAACACATGACTTTATGGACTATTCTGTCTATCAATACAACTAAAACATTAAATGGGAAAGAAATTTCTCACGACTTGAATAACGACATAATAGGACTTCAATCAAAAGAAAAAAAACTAAACAAAACACACCTGGTCCTAACACGACTGAAGGCAGGGAGCTGATAAGCAAAGTCTTGAGCCAGAAGTGTCAGCTTTTTGGAGGGCAAGCTGCTAAAGACATTGATCTAACAGAACCTGAGCATGTATCTCTCAAGAGGTTGAGAATTAAAGAGGCTGGATACAAACACTTACTAAAGGAATGGCACAGAAGGGAGATTCACAACTACCAATAGCTAACATAACGAACATAAAAGCTCATTTCTAGGTGTCCCTCTCTCTATATACCTTTAGGGTCAAGGTTGCTTTGTCC
This sequence comes from Rhabdalestes septentrionalis, assembly GCA_037832545.1. Lineage (NCBI taxonomy): Eukaryota > Metazoa > Chordata > Actinopteri > Characiformes > Alestidae > Rhabdalestes > Rhabdalestes septentrionalis. The sequence goes on from JBBMFX010000011.1 coordinate 11,363,115, forward strand.
CTAGCAGCTGTTTACACATACATAGTGAGAGGAGATGTTTCTCCATGGACCACGGTGCAACATACAACATTCAACAGAGTGCAGGTTGCAACAGAGAGTGGACAGTAGACAGCACATTCTGGAGTGATGGCTATAGTAATACACAGGAGGCGGCTAGTGGCATTGTACAGAGTTGAATGTCCTGAAACACTGCACCACATCTGTGTTTTCAGGATGATTACACTACTTGTGTATTCACGCCACACTTCAGTCTAGGCGTTTGAAGCCAAGCGTTCAATGAGTAAAATAGAGGGCCACCAGCTAGAAAACAAAAATAAAATGATTCAAAACAAAAACACTTAAATAAACCAAAATAAACTTTCCCCACTTTACGGTAAAAGGAAGACTGTGCATCCATGTGCATCCTATAAACTTTAATTACCATAGTCCTTGTATTAAGTGTACCACCTAGATCCTCAGCAATTCTTATGCTGACTGCAGTAATGACTGTATGAAATGTGCCCCTCTATGTCTCCACTATCATCAGTCAACTGTGCAATAGCAATGTGGGGTCATCATTGCTTGAATTCAAAGAGAAGCTAGACATTGTGTTTGATTCTCTGGTATGTAACCCAGTAAAATTAATGAATTGACCTGATTTTGTTTATCTTTAACTGAATTGCTTATCCTGTGGTTAAGAAGTCGCCCCTGTGATCGGAAAGTCATGGGTTCTAATCCCAGGAGGTACCCTTGAGCAAAAACTGTCCCCACACTGCTCCCTGGGTGCTGTGTTCCTGGCTGCCTCACTAGGTTAAAAGCAGATAAAGAATTTAACACTGTGTGCTGTCTTGTTTCATGTTCATGTGTGTCTAAAAGGGCTACTTTATTAATTTACTTAACCAGGGTCATTAGGGTGCTGAAGTCTACCCCAGTGCTTATAGAGAAACAGGCAGAAAAGCACCCTGGACAGGTCACCAGTCCATTGCAGGGCAGACACAGAAAATCATCTTCAGACAGTGAGAGGTAAAAGGAGGCTCCTGGCAGAGGGAAGGGATCTACCATGACAGTTACAATCTCTTCTGCCATAATGTCAGATGTCATTATTCTGATGTCACGTCCACAGAGACAAAATAGTCATGAGTGATGGGGTGGGTTGGGGGGGGGGGGTTGGAGGGGTGTGGCCCGGTGCACATCATATAAAAGACTTAGACACACTACAGACATACATAACCAACAAAAAAGCCTGAAAGAACACAAATGTGGACAGTGTGAGATCATGTGTTTCGCTTGTCATTTTTCCCCTATATTTAGAAGCACAAGTTCTTCAGTTTAAAAACAAAAACAACTTACAAATTTTTAAACTTGAGCTTGCAATATTGGTATCAAAGTGCTATTATGCAGTCTCTAGTTGGTGCATGTCAAATATCAGAGAACAAAATGTGCTGAAGTGTATGAAGTGCTACCTATTTTCTACCATTATTTGTACAACAACAAAAGCTGATGGAGGCGTAGAACCACACAAGCTTGCAAATGTACACAAAAATGCAGGATAATCCATCACTAAAAGGTTTATTTACTGGTCAGGAGATGATGTAGATTGAGAACGCTCAGATACTGAGTGAAGTGTGGGATTAGTGTAGAGGCAGTTTTCTGATGGTGATTTAAAACAAGGAACTGATGGTTTGATGTGTGGGATGTTAGCTGATGCTTGGAGTAGGTGTCTGTTTGTGTTAGGACTCTACCAAGAAGTGTTTTGATTATGCTTTTAAGATGAAATGGCCATCAGAACATACCAGGAATTAGTACGCAACTCACAGGATCCAAGTCATATTTCCCAGAAAAAAAACCGGGCCCATATTTGTCAAGCTGCTCAAAACAGCCCATTCTGTATATAAAAACATGTAATAAAAAAACTGAATGCAAACCCTTGTTTTTCATATGTTATGGTTTAAATGAACCAATATTAAACAGAGCATTTAAAAGGAAGCTCTGTGATATATTTTGATGATACTTGAGCCAAGCTATGACTTCTACTCTTTACTGTGAAAAGGCAACAAACATAAATTTACAGTAGTAGGTTAGTTCAAGGATAAGGCCATTGCACGCATAATGTTGGACAATTAAACATCTCAGGAACATCTGAAACTTATGAAAGACATTTTCATGAGTTTCATATTTTACTTCATGGTTTACACACATATGAATGTATTCTATATGTAACAGTTCTATAGGAACTCATTTAGCCCCAGCTGTTTACCATCTGACAGAAATCCATCGTATTCATCGTTAATGAAGAAGCCAAAACTTCTAGATGACCTGTAGTGATTATTTCCCTGATGAAATTTGCACCATTGACTGGGAATCATATGGTTCACTGATTCCTGTTGGTGTTTAATCCTCCTAACCAATTATTTATTTATTAGATAATTTTCCTTTACACTTTTAAAGATTTAAATCATTTTATTCCACATTAAAACGTAATCATGAAATAAGAGTAGTACTTGTCAAGTTTAAAAACAGACATGATTCTATTGAACTAGAAAGGCTCCCAGAAATCACTAATGCCTATAATGCTCTGAGGATTCCCATCTTTTTCCTTAACACAAAGCAGTTTTGTCAGAATAGCAAAGCAATATTTTAAAAGAAAACCTTCTTCCTTACAGGTATTTTTTTTTAAGTTGCTGCTACCTAGAGTGACTTACAGTGGTGGGTGAGTAGTGTGGTAGGGGGTTTGGTTCCTTAAAGGCTCCTTTAAAGAATGACTCTTCGGATGTTGAATTCAACGTTTGACATGTTACGATTTATATGAACAACAAATGTGATCTAACAAAGCTGTAAATTAGTAGATTTATTTTTACTACTATTTTAATCTAGAAAATAAATGATGTATTAATAAAGTCACATGTAAGTCGTTTTAACAATCTGAATATACAGAAGAAAAGTAACTCTTCTTGCAGAGGGTTTAAACAGGTTAAAGGGTTTAATGGCAAAGTCTGAATGTGTCTCTAGCGAGACGGCTTGCCTTGAGAAGATTAGAGAATTTGTCTTGGCAAATGAGATGTGTGAAGGGAAACCTTTTATAAGTCCTCAACAAAATATATAGTTGTAACGATTAAATCTATGCCAATTAAAGCTATTTTTTTCTCACAGGGTGCAAGTCAAAACCATTTAGAAATCTTTGGAGTGCAGTGTGACAGTTGTATCCCTGCCTAGAATGGAACGAACACTCATATCAGTTTATCAGTATCATTTTTTTCCCTCTCCAAGCAGCACAGTGCTGTGTGGAATCGTCCACCCCTAATTTACAAGCAAGGAATCTGTGAGATGTGAGATTGTCAGCTATACTTCATCCAGAGGAGGAAAAATGTGAACACACAAATGGGCACATTGAATGAAGTACACTCTCATTGCCCAACATGGCTTTCCACGAGTGCCTCTGAATTAGAAACACTCAACATTAGGGGAGTTACGCTGGCTGCTAATGCACACCGGCGATTACACCTCTTTCTAATCACGGCATCCATTGACAACATAATCATAGCACAATCAGGTTGTGAATCACAAGCAATTTGCAAAGTACACCCGACATCTTTAAGAGGTTGGCTTGGTCGTCACTGCATATGCAAAGCCCTGAAAGGGCCTAATTAAGCTAATGAGTGGGTGCAGAGCAGGTATCCAACACTGTGGTTTGATATATCTCCACTCCAAACATACAAAACCCCCATTAGTGCTGCACTTGGTCTGAAACACCTGGAAAAAGGCAGTCAGCACTAGTGTTTAGCACAATTCCTTTATTAGCCAGATTGATACACACAGGTGTCAAATTAACCTCGGTAGACGAAGCAGATGGAGCTCTGGATTTGTGTTTCTGCCGTCCTTTGGGTGTGTTTGTGAAGGAAAATAGAAAAGAGCACATCAAGGTAAAGAGCTACATAAATATCTCGCTTATTTTCTTGCCCCACAAGATTAATTATTCAAAGCAGAGCCGACGGGCCGCTTGCCAAGATGTGCGGTGATAAGGCCCAGTTTAGAATTCCAAAGACTAATAGGTACATTTGAGCACAAACATAAGAAGCATGCCCTCCAACCCTAAGACGAGTTTTCAGAGCCGTAGTGCACGCAGATACCTTGAGGTAGCCAAACCCCTTATTAAACTTCAGAAATGCATCATGAGGAAAACGTCAATTAATCTGCTGCAGAAGGAGGCTGATAGAGGGTGGCAAACAAACAGAGTTGGAATGTAAATGGTAAAAGCCGCACATAAGGTTTTCTAAATCCAGTCATTGCTTTTTTCCCCTCATTGCTCAAATATGTGGATAACAACAAAAATTAATTATACATACTAATGTTCCCTGCCAATTTATTTTCCCAAAAACGCATCTCCAAGAAAACAGCTTTGGCTTGAAAAGTGCCTGCCTAGAATGTGAACTAATTTGGAGTTTGTAAAATGGACACTTAGGGGAGTCCAGGCTAAATTCTCCACAAAAAAGGGAAGGGGCTATTTTCATTAAAGCAAATAGCCTCAGCCATCAAAATCTAAAACAAATGAACAACTGGCAAAAAAAATGGCAAGTGACCCAAGTGTCGCTATGCCTTAATAACTTATCAAAATGTTACTAACATAATAGGCCTTGGTGCCAAATTTCAGTCCGCCAGTTTATATTGCTCCAACCCTCAGGTCTGTCTTGAGACGTGATTGCTTAAAACAGGCATCAAATCAAACGCCACCATGCTAAAAGGGCTTAAGAAAGATGCGAGTGTGCTGGTGTGGCCTACATTTCTTCAGCCCTGTTCCCTGTGCTCTTCAAAAATCCTTTGTTATGTCAGGTAGTCGCTGGATGTCTCCCAAAGCCCCTCAGGCTTATTGGTACTGCATGTCTGCAGAACTAATAGAGGACGACCAAAGGTAACAAGGCGTTTTGGAACAATGCTAAGCACTGAAATCGCAGCTGCAGTGCTGGGGGGGACTGGGTGAGATTAAAGTGTACCACAGTGAAGTGCTACAACTACACGGGGCTAAGAGATCTCTCTCTGATACATCCAAATGGATTTTTTTCCCCATACCCCACTCCATGACAGCTGAATGACCGAAAGTGATAAATACTGTTTACAAGCAACTGCACTTGATCGCTGTATAAATCAAGAGTCAAAAAAGTGTTCACAGTTTACTACTGATCTAGTCATAAGGAGGTATTAACAAGTGCTGTAGGAATCTTATAACTGTTAAACTCTTGAAGAATTCATTGTGAATAATCAATGATTTGCCTAATGGTTTGCATGACAATAATGCAGATTTTTAGACTTTACTATTTAATCTATGAATACAGAACTCAACTGACAAGCATAAAATGTTCAGATCAATGCCAGATATAATTTCTGGTATTTCTTCTCACTTCTTAAATGTGGTAAAACTGTCTGGAGACATTTGATTATGGTGAGAAAACTCAATAATAGATCTCAGGTTGTTTTGGGCATGATGTATAATATTGAAAGGGAAAAACAGAGATGTCAATTTGTGCTGTGTACAAGAAAACAGATTCAGATTATTTTTGACAAGCCATTATAAGTAATTGCCAACACTAAAGTCCATGATTATAGTTTCGTTTTATCTCTGTTATAGTTATTTCTGGGTATTCAATTAAATGTCCAAATTATCAGTAGATTACTGAAACACAAATAACGTGAAAGCCATGGCCCTTTGTAAAGTTGCTTAAAGTTTAATAACTCCAAGTTGCCTGACAGTGATCAAGGGAATAATCTATTCAGTATATACAGCTTCCTCCCCGGTACACTCCCCACACACCTCCCCCGGTACCATCCCCACTCGCTGCGCTCAAGGCGCAGAGTTCATGGTTGACGCTGCTTCATTTGGTAAATGCAGAGAAGGAATTTCGTGCTGTTCACACTGTGTGCAGTGGTGTGTTCACATGTGACAGATTGATCACTTTCACTTTAGATATTTCGCTTCCCCAGGGGGGTGGAGTTTGCGCACTGCATTTAAATTTTACTCGAATGCAAATACAAATACGAATACAAATAATTTTCCCTTTTAGCAAATACAAATACAGATACGAATAGCGGCCACTCTGCACACCCCTAATACTTACATTGAGACACAAAGTTATACAGTTGAAGTGTTAGCTAGAAACAATGGTGTTTAGCAAAATGTTTGTAGCCTGAGAGTGGACGTTAGCTAGATAAGCTAACTTTTACTAGCTAACAATATGGAGCTTCCCTGAAGCTTGCGGTACCTGTTAACATAAATGTAACTATTATCCAGCGATCTAGTTGGCTTACTCAAAACTGTGACCAGTTGCATGATAAACAGATTTCAAACTAGTTAGTAATAGCCTGGTTATGTGTCAAACCTGAAGTTGATGACAGCCATTGCGATCTCGGTTTCTCAAAGCATTTTCTTCTGCCTTGCTTGCTAAAATATTCACATTTTAAGGAGCATGTGACTGTCAAAGGGGCTTCAAAGCCAGTGGCTGCTGAGAGCAGAAAGTAATGATCAAACGGGCCATTGCAATAGGCAGTAGCATGAAGGTGTGCATGTTCCTGAATCAGCTTACATTAGGGTACACTACACATTACAATGTGCTGTTTACAAAACAAACATCTGGCAGTGCCATGGCCGCTGCAACTTTATGAGCGACTACGGACCTTAGAAAACACAGGGAGCAACGTTACAACCCCGAAGGCTTCATTTCAAACACATCACCTGAGACTCCTCATAAATGTTTGCAGAGGGGTTGCCCTGAACAGATGAAAACCTTTAATGCTGTCAACTGCCTCCCTCTTTCCCTCCTTCTCTCTCTCTCTCTCTCTCTCTCTCTCTCTCACTCTCTTTCTCACTCCTCCCTCCCTCTCTTCAAGTCAATCCCAGAGAATATCTATTATGCACTTCATCAATCTTTCTGGATTCTGGCATTTTTCAGCAGCTGAACAAATTGTCAGTTATCAAAACCCAATTTCAGAAATGACATGTCAGGCTTCAGCAGCAGAGTTCACTAGGCACCTCGTCTCCCTCCCTACATTGGATAGAACTGCTGTCAGAGGACAAATGAAGTTTGGTCCTCTCTATGGTTGTGACTAAATCAGCTTAGTGAGTGCAGTTTAAAAAGTTAATTTACTTGGCTCATCTCTTAGCAATTTGTTTCTTACTCTTGGTGCTATTTCTTACTGTTGGTCTGTACTATTTATAAACTGATCCGGTCACTATAGTGATGGCAGCAATCTAATTAGCAAAGTGAAAAGAAGAAGTGAAAATGTAAGGTAGAACAAGCTTAAACAAACAAACAAACAAACAAAAAAACAGCACAAGTGTAAGTGTGTCACTTTATGATATTAATACAAAGGAGAATCCTTATATAACCCTGAGATGAGACACAACGTCTTCCCTGAACAATGGGCTATATTCTCTAAATATATAGCATATACCTAGTAGTTTTGCCTTTCATGAGTACCTGACAGGTCTGTCAACAAGCAAACAGTTAATCCTGGCCAGAATAGAAAGAAAGGCTGTTTTGGTGTGATGTCCTCTCACAAGATTCTTGATACATTGACTAATGCCTAGAATTAGCATGCATGTGATTTAGCTGTAAGGGTGTATACTTGAAGGGTGAACTTTACACTCAGTGGCTTCCAAACGCCTATGACGCAGCCACAGTATCAAATTCAATTTACCTTGCCATTTAACCTTGACTGAAGTTTTGAATCATTTGATTAGTTTTCCACTAAACCTGCTCGATCAATTTAATAGGATTGTGAGGCCCTCTAAAATATGCCTCCTTCACGTAGCAGGACAGTGCAGGGCTGAAGCGGATGCCTTCTTGCTGACTGGCTAAATGTAGAGCCATATTTCAAACCCTCTTTGTTAGGTCCTAGATTAGTGTTGATGTTTACAAGACTGACCAGTATGCTACTATTTCTCACCGTTGTTCACATATACGGTTAAAAATAATGACTCTTAAACTGTCCTTGGTATAGTACATAGTTCTCTTTTAAATGCTATTTTGGCTTAACTGCAAATAACTTAACATTAAGAGACTATTAATAGACTGTGTACCAACCCTGGTAATGTAACTTTAAATACCTGTGAAGTGTGGAAGACCCCAATCTGCGACACCTGCTCTGGCAAAATAATTTGAGGATCATTTTATATGCACATTGGAGTTGGATAGTAAATTTCTACGTAGTTGAATAATTTTGTGGCCACTGTTTTCTACAATAATGGGTTTTCTTTTTAACAAGTAATGAAAAACGAAACGATGGCTATCTATCCTTCACTGACGAACATCCCGATCACAATCAGTGCAATGAAAGTATCACTCAAAACTTGTGTCCTGTGAAGTTTCATAGCCAAGCCTGTCTTTGTAGCTTAGGGACTCCTTTGTAAGGCAGCTAAAGGAAACGCAGAGAGGCCGAAAAACAGCGAAACATCGACTAAGCAGAAAGAAAAGCCTCAATTATCATAAACATCCGGCCCCGCACTCGCCGCCCCAGTAAATCCCCCCGGCCGGCTCATCAACATTCCAGGGACCTGCCAGATTACTCAGGGCACTCTGTAATTTGCAGTAAAGAATAAAGATGATGCCAAAACAAAAACAAATCTGAGATGATACAAATTAGGAGTGCGCTCCGTTAGTCTGTCAACGCCGTAAATTTCCACTGTGTAAAAACGTCGTTTCGGGTGCGGGAGTGCGGAGGAATTAATGAGCTGTCCATTTGCGTTACTTTATTCCCTCGCGTCGCCAGCGCCTCTGAAACGACGGTGAATCAATCTGCCTTTATGGTAATGACGCTTCAATGCTGGAAATTATTACATTAAATGGATTGCGCTGGTTTGGAGTGCAGGAGGGCCCACGGCATGCTTTGCCTCTCTCGCCTCTGCACCTCATCCACACGAGCGCTTTTGGGCACGACGACGGCGAACGTTTCAGATGGTCTTGTCTTTCCTCCACTTTACATCACATTTGTCTCTGACTAAAATGCTTTGAAATACTCTTCCATTCTCTTAAATGCGCTTTAAAGCCTCCATTCATAATGCAGAGCCCATTAAACCATATTTTTTGTGTCAAGTGTAGTAGGGCGTTGTTTGTTAGCTTCCAAGCACAGTTCTTGGTCTGCAAGCCAGGCAGCATTAGCCTCTGCTGAATGAGCTGAATTAACTTTCCCAGATCCAATGAGCTTTGTTTCACTTGTGAAAAAGCGACCGATGTTTTGGCCTTGCATGATTTATATGATGCGGGGAGAGTCGTAACTCAACTGGTAGCATGTCAGACCTCTCGAGCACCCTAGGGCTTGACTGTGCTATCAACCTGCCTACATCAGTCCCTGCACAGTTGAGCAGAACAGCTCTCCCAAGATTTTGTCTATGCTATCATCCCATGCAACCAGCTTAGCATGTAAACTAATCCAGGTTATGGCAAACACGCAGGCTGAGTTTTGCCTTTTGATATTATATGTGTAGCTTCTGCCCAGAGATGGTGGTACTACCATCTCATTTAAATAGCCATACATTGATTCTGGCATTAGAGCATTTAAACACAGTGTTCTAAAGGGTTCAGGCATGCAGCCATTTTGGAAAAATCTAAACAAAAAATGTAACAATATCAGAATTCTTGTGTAGTGTAATTAAGAATTGTTAGATACCTCTAACTTTCATGGCCTGTGATTGTGACAAGTTCAGTAAGACATGACCAGATTTTCTATTTAGCTGTGTAAAAATATATAGGTGGAGACTTACACTAAATTTATTTTTATTCAGTTATATCAAAGGATAGACTACCTTTGCATTCAGTGAGTAAAATGTGCACTTCGTCACATTGAGTAGCTTTGGTAGTAATAGAATATAACCTACTAGAATAGCACAGCATAGACATTAAATACAAAAACAATGGCGACAACAACAACAACAAAAATTAAAATATGCATTATAGATATAAAAAAACCCATCATGATCTGATGAATTGGATCATTATTATTATTATAGAACTACTTAACATGGTAGTGAAATGTGTTTGTATGTGTGTATGTGTGTACTATGGGTTAAACATAGAATTGGTCCACCAATCAAAAATATTCCAGCCAACACAAACTATACAGCATTAGGTGAAATGTCATCAATAACTTTACATCTGCTGGGTGGTCCACCAATTTAGATATAGTATCTAATAGATAGGAAGAAACACTATCCTGTGGGAACCTTGAATCTTAGTGATGGGGGTAGAGAAGGCAATGCAAAAAATAGGACTCCAGTCTGTAATTTAAACTATATAAAATAGATTGTGAGTCCAGATACAAGGTAGATATACCTGATGAAATGGCTTAACAGATATATATACACGTATGCACACAATGCAAGTTCATCTGTTTGAGTCATTGGCATTACATTCACACATTGAGAGGTCATTAGAAGTTCACTGGAAAAGGACAAATATTTGTAATAATACACAGCACCTTTTTTTCTCCATTTGCTCTGTGCCTACTAGCATAATTCAGTCCGAACCAATCAATTGATAAGATACATTCCAAAGAAAATTGCAAAGAAATGTGGAAAACACTCAAGACAGCAAAGCACCAGGTGTCACCTTGAAAACACACACACACACACACACACACACACACACACACACACACACACACAAACAAACACACACACACACACACACACA
>JBBMFX010000011.1:11373869-11395231 GCA_037832545.1 Rhabdalestes septentrionalis
ACACACACACACACACACACACACACACACACACACACACAGACACAGACACACACACACACACACACACACACACATGCAAGAACACTCTTCAGATAAAAATCCTGCTTAGATAGAAAAAGCAAAAAGTGCTGAGATAAACCAAGTCTGTATTTATATCTCAGGTGTTAAATATAAATATATACATTTGTGTTTTACAATTGGGTTCGGGCGAGATGCATGGCTGGAGACAGAAGACCCAAATAATCCATCATGTCACCAGGAGCAGCAGCAGCGGCAGCAGAAATGCTCGAAGCCCTCTCGGTGGACCCCCGCACTCTGATGTCAGAGGTGATTCGGACAGCACTTCCTATCATCCCAGGGGCCGTCAGTTTTTGAAAAGGGGGCTTACGAGAAGCAGAACACAAAAATACCCTCGTCCCCTATCCAATACCCAGGGGTTCCCACTGCCGCCATGTATCCATTACGGGTGCTTTTTGCAGCTCGTACATCGATACGGACCCGCACAAACGGGCTGGAGGGAGCGAAACTGGCAGACCCTGCTGCAACAAAAGCCTGTCTCCATTGATCAATAGCTTATTAATACAGGACAATGGGGCATGAGAGCTGGAACGGCTGAGGTGGATGGGGAGAGTTCCCTGTGGAAGAATGGACACGCTGGGCTGGGGTCCTCAGGCTGCTGGGCTCTCGGGACAGCGGTCACTGAGCCACAGCACTAACCTTCAGGTCAAGCACAACGAGGCTGCTAGTCGGAGCTGGAATGGCTACTGAGGCCCAGTACTCAAAACTGTGGCTTGATTGATGAATTCCTCATCACAATCTGAGTTAAAGTGCCCGTATCCAACATCTTTCCATTGGAAGACCACAAATGACATTTACGCACCAAGATCTGTCATAATTAATGTTCATATAAGCATTTTCCAATCCTTCAGAGTACAGATTTGTCAAGACTAATATGTAAATGACCTGGGTTCAGGTTGGCTGCCTTACACTGTGCACCACTTTAATTGCAGACCAAGCTAATCCCTATAACATTCTTAATGTATAAATGCATACATAAATAAGCAAATATATTGGATGTAAATGCACTTGTGTGACTGATGTCCCAAAAATAGTTCAAATGAACTAGATGGAAGAGAATTAAATGGTGTATTTTGAAATGTTGACATGTTGATGTTTTTTTGTGATATCTTCTCACTACATCAAACCTTAAAACATTAAAGAAAAATCTGATTAAATGAGCCCTATACTTTGATGGATGTAATGACTGCCTCCGCAGCATGATTTTAAAACTTAAGAGTCCTTTATATCTATAATCTGTGGTATAATAATGTAAATTACTTAATATCATGTTGCCCATTTATCTACTGCAGGCTTTAAACTGTCAGAGGAATAAATGCTGAGTGAAAATTCTCCTTTTCTTGCTTTTTATTTAACACAGGGTGGCATTTATTTATGACCCATCATATACACAATGCCTGTAGAATCTTCGCACAAGATGGTATAACAACAGTAATCAATCAGCTGACGCCTGTGGAATGGGCCGTGTTCTCACCATCCGCTTTGTGTATGCAACATGGCAATATGGGCCAGTGTTTGGAGGTGTGGTGGTGTCAGTGGCATGCATGTTAATTCTGTTAAAAGGCGCAGTATAAATCAATTCTTCACCCTGCGTATACATGTTGGATGGATCTTTTGCAAGGGTGGGTTGCATAAGGCAGGTCATATCTCATCGACTTAGTAAGGAAGGGGCGTGCCTTCCTTATATGCATGTGTACACACACACAAACACACACACACACACACAGTCTTGGGTGGAGGGATATGTGCCATTCCTTGGAGGAGGTGTTTTCCATTCAGTGGCCCTGCAGGGAACCTGTTTACAGCTTTTATTGGAGCCGTATGGAGGTCCACACCGCACACACACACAGCACTCCTCAATGAATAAATCACCCCCATGCTGTGCTCAGGCTAGAGGGATCATGCCGCTGGATGTGGAAAGAGACTTGAAGCTCCAGTCTCTCCTCAACCACTTATTACATGTGGGGGGAAATGGCTGCTCTAAGGCCCGGTGGCCAGGGGCTTGTTTACTCCTCTAACCCCCTTGGTGGCAAGTGGCGTGTTCCTGTACTGAGAAGATTGCCTGTGCCCTCCCCCTGCCTTTTCTAGAAATCTGACCATTTCAAAAACCCCACCCTGTGCCAAATAAAAGCACTATATACTATCTTAGCATGTGACCATATTTTAAATGTTGGCAGTACATATGCAGTTGCATGAATTCATGTTGGCTCTGTTGCATTTTCAGGCCTCTTTCTCGAAGGGTGCTGGTATTTTCCTAGCAAAGCACAGTCCCAAAGGTACGTCACATTTAGAAATCAGTAACAGTAAGGAAAGACTGTCATGTGAGTCCAACATACCGCTGTGAGGGTGACTTCTAATTCATCTTGTTTAACTTCTATCTCAGCTAAAGCTAGCACCACTGTGTTTGGTCTTGTTTGAAGGGCTGGATTCTCTGAACAGTCCCAAAACATCTTCAGTATGGTATCTGATGCTGTCACATGGTGTACTTGAGGAACCCAATGCATCTGGCATTAAAACTGTAGGCAATACTAATCTAATATTTCCTCACCATGAGATTTAGCATAAGGTGATTCACCTCTTTCTAGACATCTTTACTTACATTACGTCATCTTATCAAGTGAGGAAATCTTCCAAATCTTCTTGCAGTGGCAGATCGTTTTGCTTCCTTCACACATTATTTCTTGAAGTAAGCAAAATGACCTGCTAATGAAATAAGATCAATGCCCTTGATAAACGTAACCCTTCCATGTACGAAGTCCACATGTGTATTCAGCTGATTTGAGGCTTTTGGGGCAAAAATAAGGCTGAATTATTTGATGCATTGCCATAATGTAGCTGTGGCAGTTATCAGTTCAGGATTTCTAAATGTCTGTTAATGTTACAAGACCTTACTCAGAGATTTCTTTTCTTTTCTTTTTTGACTCAACAATTTATTTCCTGATCCAATGAACCAAATTTGCCACTGTGTAGTTGAAATTTATAAACAAATTAGAAAAAAGACAAAAAACTGCAGTAAGGCTTTATGCCAATGTCAGTGATTTGCATTATGTTCATGCAAACAGCCACCTAATCATTGCTATTCTGCTAAAGGTCAGTTTTGATATTTTATTAAACAAGTAATTATGGCAGCTCTACATGGAACTTGCTTCATCCCCATTTAATTCTCGTCTATTTAGCTTCAGGTAAGTGCCCATTTAGAAGTGCATTTCATCTGTTAGCTACCTAAAGGAGTAGTTTCGCCTGTTTTGGGTGAATCTACTGATGAAGCTATAACTACATTCCCATGCAGCCCGAGCAAGCTGATGAGGTTTTTACTAGGTGAGTGATCACCTCGTTCTGCGGAACCATTACTGTTGAATTATCAACATAATTGTTGTAATTATTTTCCCTATTTCACTTTTCGCCAAATGCAACCTTGCGCTATCTTCTGCTTGCAGTGAGGTGAGCGTGCGAAAGGCAGCAGCCTGAGTGATTCGCAGAACTCACAAATTGATTTAGGAGGCTGGGGACCTAGCTGCCAGTTCGTTATCAAAGTTCATGCATCGTATTTACCCCAGTACGATTACCTTAACAAGGGACATATATCACATAATTAATCCAACCGATTACCATCAAAAATCCATAAAGCTGTAGCATGTTTCTTTGCCTTGCCTCCATTAATTATGTTTCCCTGATAAAAAAAAAAAGTGAGAGAGCGAGAGAGAAAGAGTTATGTACACAATTATTTTACCATTTGCTCCATATGTAGTTCAGGTCAGGGTGTACGTTGGGGAGGGTTAAACGTTTCACTGCTAGCTTGCTGCTCACATACTGAAGACTGTATTACTGATTATAGTGCATACATTAATGCTATTAAGACCTACCGAATATGATCAATTATATACATATGTGAATGTGCTTTGCCCTTTTGGATGATAATATCAAATTAAGTAATCATTTTCAGTAGACAAGCAAGAAGTCCTTAGGCCATTTATTCAAATGTGGATCAGTCACAAGTCACTAGTTGGGATAACTGATGTTGCATTTGAGCCATGGCACTAGGCACTGTATCCTTATACTGTACATTATATACTACACAACCTAAAGCAGCTTTTCCTAACCCTGGTGCTGGAGGCCTGGTGCTCTGCACATTCACAGCTGTGAACAAAGCAGGAAATACCAAAGATCAGGTTTGGACAAACCCTGACTCAGACCATGGAATTTTGTAGGGCAATGATCATCAACCCTGGTCCTGGAGATCTGCCTGCCGACTGAGTCTAATTTCAACCACAATCTGCCACATCTGCTCAAGCTAATTAACTTCTTAAGAAGCTCTTAACTGGCTGGACCAGATGCATTAGTGTCCTGTAAGGGACAGCATGTCAGAAGAGGTTGAGACTAAGCTCTGCTGTATATCTCTAAGCCAAATATATGGTGACCACTGGTTTAGGGTATTATCATCTAAATATCTTACAGCATAAATTACCACATAGTGGTTCAAAATATTGAATGGCATTCAACTAGCATCCATGTAGCCGCTCATTAATAAAATGAACTTTAAAATGGAAAAGGAAAGGTACATCTAAATCATCTGTATGCACAGAAGCTGTCTTGCTTGGGATGCAAGACATTTTGAACATTTCAAACTTCAAAACTTCTAGTGGCTCCTCCCCTTTCCACCACTAAACACAATGTGTAGTGTTCCACATTTCAGCACGTCCAACACTCATAAGAGTTTAATTTATTTTATTTTCCATTTGGAACATATTATTTAAGTTTAAAGCAACCAGTATCTGACACAGAAAGACATAGTTTTTTGTATAGTCTGACCAACACCAACATTGTTCTCCGATGCTGATTTTTAAGGAGCTAAAACATCTGATAACTTGTAATTGCAGCAGTTTTAGTTAAATGGTGTTTACTGACTTAAAGTCAGTTTGCTGAGCATCAACAAATATTACTGTCAGTTCTCACATTTCTCACAGGGCCAGGGCTTCCTAGAATTCTTTGTAGTTTCATACGTTTTATAGGTCTTAATTTTTTAAATAAAAAACATGGTATGCTTATGCTAACGGCTAGGTATGGAGGATAATGCCCATGATGGGGTTTTGCGTTGAAAGTTAAGAGTTAGAAGCTCAACCTATACATAACAGTGCAAAAGATTCACTCATGTTAGAGGTATGTGTTCATCAACATATTCGTCAAAAAGGCCCCAGGATACCTTAAAGCTGTAAAAGTGGTTTATTGACATGATTTTCATTGATACTGAGAAATACTGACCATACCAGCCAGGCCTAAGCGTTCAGCATTTAAATTAGTGCTAAACAGCTGATCTCATGATGCCCACAGCTTGGAAGCTTTTTTCTGCATCCTATGTGGTTTGGATGAGTTAGCCTAGCATACAGCCACATGCTCTTGATGATTTAACCTAGCATACTGCCGTCCTGCCTCTGTCTCTCTCTCCCTTCCTTTAATTTATCCTTCATTCTCTATCATTTAAGTGACCTGAACCCAGGCAACCCTTGTAAGAGGAGGGCAGAGAGAGAAAAAAAAACAGAAGAAGGTGCTTAAATGATTGTCAGTCTTTACTGTTCACCATTCTCTGGCCAGTGCCCCTTGACAAACATCTATCGGTGGAGACAGGCTGTTTGCACCGGGGCCTCACCCCGCGGGACTTGGGGGTGACCTGGCCATCTTATCAGCCCATCTGGCCGTCCCAGGCTGCTGTCTGGCCAGCACTGTCCCCGCAGCCGGCCTGCCTCCACTTCACTCCACTCCTGCCTCCAGACAATCTCATCTCCTCACATCAATCACAGCTGCTTTTGGACCTGTGCTTTTCCAGGACACGTACATCCGTGCCTTTCACCTCCACCTCTACCTACAACAGCCTCTCTCTCGCTCTCTCTCTCCTCACTGATACATGGCTGTCTCTGGCTCTCCTTCTCTAGGTGTGGTTCTGCTGCTTCAATGACTCCTTTCTCTTTTATTCAAGTGGCCAGTTGGGTACATGCATATTTTAATGTTACTCTCCACCAGTTCCATCCAACAGGGTTCATCACAGGAGGAGAAATGATCAAGGAAGAGAATGCATAAAGCTAATTAATTTCGTTTCGAGTGGAATACTTAATCTAATGGTACATATTGTGCATTGTGAAAAACATCATGATTTTTCCCATCTCACAAGGGAGAGCAATGCATTATGGTGAAATTTTAGAGAGCATGTATGTGACATGTCATACTTTTGATCAATTTACACCAAACATGACATGCCAAGATGCGCTTCAAAGTGATTCAAGTAAACGCTACAGCAACCACCAAAGCACACCCAGCTCACACTCTCCTCCTCTTGTGGATGAATGTAAATGAGCTGAGCACCGACCAATCAGATTGTCAATATGTGGTGTGGTAACCGATTGCCCCCTTAATCGAGCCACGTGCTGAATGCTCAATACTCGGATTCTGGAGTTAATTACAACTGAAAAATAAAATATTCAAATTGTAAGAACATCAATTATGCTGGTTGCAAGGTTTAAGTGTAAACAATTGTATGTTGGATGGCCAAATCAGCTCACTGTAAAAATAAAAAATGATTAAGAAAACATATCAATTCAGTATATATAAATTCAACATTCACCTTGCAAGCACCCCAAGGTATTAATTACATTCAGAAAACGTGACGTGAAAAGGTTTGTTTGTTTTATTATTTTAAGCAGTTCAGTGCATTTTCGTAATGGTGCTTATCGCCCCCCCTTATAACAAGATAGAAATTAAATTCAAAGACAACATGCTGAAATTACATCCTATAACAGAAATATGAATACTTTCATTTAGTATTACATGTGTCCATACAAAATACTCATTTATTTCCTCTTTTGTTCACTCTACTGTCTGTTCGCTTGTCATAATTCTCCCGTTTGTTTATTTATTTTACATATTAAAACAATGCACTGCTGTTCCTTGAACATCATGTTTTCCTTTCAGTAAGACATTCATTTTCTCATACATATTGTATCAGATTGTGTAACCTCATGCTGTGTGCTTTATGATTTATACAGATCATACAACATCAGTCATAACACACAGCCCTACTAGATCCCACTACAATATGAAAGGACAGATGAGGGTGGGACAGGGCTTACAGTACTGTTAAAAGCAGACTGTGTATGAATATATGGGAGAATGTGCTTCTGTCCTTTCAGTGCTGTTATACATTTATGTATTGAACAATTTATAGTGGAGAAACTAGGCCACTCTGCAAGGGGACGGACCTGCTGTGGTGCACTACAGCTGGGAGCAGCCAGTGTGGGTTGGCTTTCTGGGATTTGTTCTCATATCACCTGGTTATGTGTGTAAAATATATGCTTTAGTAACAAAAGGTTTCCAGATGACTATCAAATATCAGCCTAATGATGCCTAGATTTGGTTGAAATTGCACAATCGTTTGTAAGTCATTTAGAGTTCGAATATTTTATAGCTTTTTATAATAATATCAGTTAAGACTGTCACGATTATCTGATTAAACCTGATGACCTGATTTAAAGAAAGACCATTTCAATGATTTTTTGGCAATTAGTCTGGCAGTAATGTGTATTTTGAATTATTCTGCTCCTAATGACCCTCTCTCTACTCTTAATGATTCTCCCACTACTTTTAATGATTCTCCCTCTAACAGTAAGAAACAGAACATACTGGACACGATGATATCCATATATTTTAGGCCATATAGTATTTTTATAGAGATCATTTAAAGGGCCCATTACCTACATATTTCCTATACATTCCTTGTGACAAAACAGTTGATTTTATTGATTTCACAACAACAATGAATTAAAAATGAAACGTTTAAACAGCTTAGGTTCTGCAGACAGACTGTACAGACCCAGAAATGGGCCGTATATTGTTAACCTTTCACCAAATGTATATCCTATTTCAACATTCATTTCAAACAGGGAAGGAAAATCAGTTTTCCATGCCACAGGCATTTAGGCTTTTTAAATTTATCTGACAGACGTTTTTGATTGTTTCTTTCTTTCCAATTAGTTACTTTTTCAGTAACATTAACACCTATTCAAAATACTATAACATAACTGATTTTATACACAAATTATTTTCCTGACTGTATCATATGGAATCAGAGTTGTGCCAAAATTTCGAAACAAAACTTTACAATACCAAAAGAAATTCATTCAAAATTCTCCTAATATGAAACAAAATTATTCAAAATTCATTCTCGCCTGTGAGACTTTCATCTTCGCATAGATCTGTGCACAAGATTATGTCTAGCACAGCATAACGAACATATTTGATCAATACTAACAAACATATGGTGGAGTTGATCTTGCGCACAGAATCTCGTACGTGATCGTAACCGGCAGCTATTGCTGCTGAGATCTGGGGCACGGAGTTGTCACTCAAAAACCTGCTGGTTAATGAGGTGAAGTCCCACCCACATGAGAGATTTGTGCCAGAACCGAAATCGAATCCTCATGCAGCGAAAACGTAAAAGGGTGCGACGTGACTGGAAAGCCAGCAGCGAAACTGAAAAACTAGCAACGATATTGAAAGTCTCACAGGCGAGAATGAATTTTGAATGAACTTTGTTTTATATAAGTTTTGTTTTGAAGTTTGGGCACAAATCTGATTCCATAGTATCATAAACTCCTGTTTAAAGCACTGGAAATGTGGATAAGGGATATGGTGAAAAAATATCAGTTCTAAATTATAAAGTGCAAAGTGACCATTCTGTCACACGTGAATACACCATAGCACAGTGTGAACTGCGCGAAATTCTTCTCTGCATTTAACCCATTCACTAAATGAAGCAGCAGCGTGGGGAGCACTTTGTAGGGACTGTACCTTGCTCAGGGTACCTCAGTGTTGCCACTGGCAATCTTGGGATTAAAACCCATGACTTTCTAATGGCATTGCGAATGCTCTAACCACTATATAGGCCATGAGCTGCCCCGAGTGTGGTATGTAGATAATTATTCAGGTCACATTAGTTAGCAATGTGCTTTTTGGTATGTTATACTTGTTTATCAGTAAAAAGAAATGGCTTTAAAAATTGGTGATCTTCTTTGCTTCATATATGTTGCACCATAATAACAATAACACTAGCATAAACAGAGAAAAATACAAGCTCAATCTTAAATGGCTCCCTACTGCCTAAGCAGTGCACACTATGTAGGACATGAAACAATTAACTGTTGAAAGCTGCTTATATTCAGTGCACTATTTGAGCATTTCATGGCCTAGAGCATTATTTAGGGAGTAGGGAGATGTTTGAGATTCAGCCACAGGCATGCTCTCATCGAAAACAAAAATAGCATAGTATGGTAGCACTGCGTAGGGTTTGTGTGCATCCATCTCTTTTTGTTGAAGAAAGACTAAAAGACTAAGCAGCAGGAAAGTGAATAATGTTCTTATGTAATGAGCAGATTATGACTTGCTATATAGTTGTTTTTACATTAAACATGGCTTTATGGTGTTGTGCATGACAGATGAAACTTCATGATTTGCTAAAGCCGATGAAATGTTTCCTCGTCTAATCTCATATGATACAATATTATAAATGGGCATGGGTTGTAGAGATCAGGCAGCATTGAAATACACTAAGTAGTGCAAAAATGTGTGACAGTGGTCCGCATAATGTGGTGTGCAAATTGTGCAAGAGACATGGAGTGACATCCATAATAAATGAGAAAATATCCCTCCCTTTGAAAACAATAGGATAAAAGGTGCCTCTGTCAGCAAAAGCGGGTACAGTGTGAAAATTCCCCAACACATGGATTGGTTTTAATAATGACTTTGTCACAAGATACATGTTTTTCATCTGATAGGTTTATTCTATCTACATTTTCATGAGGTCATAATCTTCAAGTGCCTCCAAACTAAAACCCGACTCAGACATCTGAACTTTTTAACTGTTAAAGCAGTTCAGGCTAAGTTAAGTTAATATACACTCAAGTAACCAGGCTGTGTCCAGTGCAGGCAGGAGCAGTCAAAGCCTGTTTATTCAGCATGTTCCTCCACAGTTAATAATTATTTACATTTCACCACAATAAATAAAGCATCCTGTTTGAATATGCTAACGAACACAGGTGTAGGTCATGACGGCACAAACAGAAAAGACGTGAGAATGAGAGAGTGTCGTCATCACTCAAAAAGAGAGACAAGCCAAGCAACAAACCACGGGGTTCCACCTCCATGTGTCATAACTCTGACAATGCGGCTATGGATGACATTTTGACAATTTTGACATTCTGCTCAGCATCTGCCAATCACATCTGAAAGCTCTGCTCGGAAAAGACATTTGACTCCATTTTCAGTGTGTAAATACATGAGATTGATTTTGAATACATGTATAAAAATTGATCCAGGGAAATCGAACTAGCCTGTCACTTCACCTTGCACAGACAAGCTATTGCGTGCGAAGGCTGTTTATTTTTTCACGCCTTTGCAACACCAGTCTATATCGACGTGACATTTTGATGCGGCCCATAAAGGCTAACTATATGTTTGATCTGAACAACATCATGAGTTCCCAGAGGAGGCTCGACCAAGTGAGTGGTGAGTTCCATTAGCATTAATAATCAGTTAAACACTGTCAGAGTGATAAACCGTGGCGGTAAGGTGCCAGGCTCCGCACATAGTGGAATATGCCATTTTGGCAACCCCTAAAATTGGCCCTGCTAGCTGTTTGCTAAGTGAGATTAAAGGCGTTTTCCATGCGTCACAATTTAACCTGTGTCAAAATGCAAATGTCGAACGTTTAGAAAGGTGTCGGAGGAAGGGGGGGGGGGGACCCTCCCGTGCAAATCCTACCATATTAAGGTCAGCCCTGTTACTGTGTGATATAGCACAGGTGAGGCTATTAGCATGGAAAAGGTCACTTTGAAAAGTGGAAATCAAATATGTGATTCTGGAGGCCATTAAAGCGACCAAGCGATTAGTATTCATGTGGCAGGGATTAACAGAAAATATGAGCGCTACAGAGAGGCTGCAGCAACATTAAACTCAATCAGTTCTGATTTTCCAACTGGAGGACACAGTTTCTCCACCTCTCAGCTCAGGACAGGCATGAATATTAATGGCTTGAAAAGCAAACACCATTAAAAACAAGTTGGTTGACTGACCCGCTCTTGTGACATTAGAAGTTTTCATTGAAATCATTTCACCTGTGATTCTGAGCTGACTATAACATCAGGTATGCAGGTTAGTGTTGATGTCGTCAGACCTGTCTGGTGTTCAGTTATGTGGGACCTGTTTCTTAAAACTTATTTAAATGTAAAAGAATGTAATGTAATTTTTTCTAAGTTTGAGACTCACTGGCTTTGCCGCATTTTCTGTGAAGAGCATGTAAAAGAACACAGTTACAGCCTGATCACATTTGCAAATGAATTGTTTGAGTTATTGGAACTCCAGGGTAATAAATGTACAGGAACTGCACATGAAGACAAGTAAACATAATAAAATATCTAAAAATGAATGTCTAAAAATGAAAGTGATCAATCGGTCACACGTGAACACACCACTGCACACAGTGCGAACAGCACGAAATTCCTCCTCTGCATTTAAACCCATTCACCAAGTGAAGCCACAGCCATGAATTCTGCTCCTGTGTGGAGAAGTGTGAGGAGACAGTCTCGGGGAGCAGTGTGTGGGGACAGGGAGCAGTGTGTGGGGAGCGGTGTGTGGGGAGCGGTGTGTGGGGAGCGGTGTGTGGGGAGCGGTGTGTGGGAACGGTACTTACTCAGGGTACCTCAGAGGTTCCTGCAGTCTGGAGGATCGACCCACGACTTTCTGATCGCAGGACGAGTGCCCAAACCATGCGAGTGTGTAACGGAGGGAGGGGGGCGTCCCGAATACAAATATTTTTTAAAGTATTCGTCCGAATACGGTATTCGTAAAAAACAAGTTATTTGTGCCAATCCGAATACCGTATTTGTATTTGTCTCCAGCCCCAATACATATATATATATATATCCCAGACTGCTCCTCAGAACAAAGACACGGCTGTATAACTCTAAGGGAATAACTAAGGTTTGAAAATTACCATTATTTTGTTACACACAAAAATAGAAACGTTATGAAAAATTAAACGCAATACAAATGTAGGATCTGCAGTGATCACCTTTCATGGTGAAATGCTTGCACAGAAATTAGGACGGCATAAATGAAAAGACAATTTGATTCATTAGACTGGCAGAGCTACACACTACATACTGCACACTTTACGCATTCTGCGCTTGTACAGTTATGGCATAAAGAAGACAGGAGCAGGGCCTGCGGGCACTGTCTGGCTGTTACATTTCCTCAAACAGAGGGATGGGAGGATGAATTTCAGTCCGCCGAGAGAGAAGTGCAATTAAGGGAGGGGCAGGGGAGCAGATCGTCCAGACTTCACTCGTTTTTCAAGCCCCTGTTGTACCCAGTCTGTCTCGGGCTCTCGTTTTTTTGGTGGAAGGTTGACCATTTGATGACAACGCATCACTCTCAACACCCAGGACCATCTGCTTGCTCTGAATACAGTTATATTGTGCCCCACTGAAGGCTGTAGTCATATAAACTATGTATTTATCAGAGTTTTCAAATGTCATTTGTCAAGTTCATAAAGTATAGCTTAGGGCCGCTGTTCCTGAAAACAACATCGGCCTTCACAAACCTGAAAGGGTGCAGTATGCAAATTAAGCTCTAACTGGCCATGTGAGCATTCTGATCAACACTACATGATCTTTGGGTATACAGTACTATATGGTATTTCGGTCAAAAATGTATGAACTGCTTTAATCTTTAACTGCAGTATCTTTAACTAATCAATGCTTCACTGATGTGTTTTCATTATACTGTGAAATCAATAGAAAAAATGGTAAAATGGTATTTTGTCTACATTGTAGAGCCCTCATTAGATACTGAGTTTCTGGATAAAGGGGCAGTTTATACTCTCTCTACACTGTAAAGGAACTGCTCTTGGAAATCATATATGTGGTACAATTTGAGCTCCATTTTTGAACCAATTACGTTATAGTTAAAAATGTTGTGATGCACACGTCAGAATGATAATGATACTGGCTAAATTGCTAAAAAAGTGATCATCATCGGAGAGATTATTAGATAATTAATGGCTGCTACACAAAAATGTCTCTATTTTCAGGCTAGACACTACTGATTTTGGACCTGAAAACCGCCTTGGCTAAACTGCATCTTTTAATCCTTCCCTTTAAGCTGTCATTTAAAAAAGTCACAAACTATACACTTTTTAGTGCACTGAATAAATCTAAGATAAAATAATATAAGATTTAATATAATCTGTGCCCACTCTGCCCACAGTGAATGCACTAATGTCTTGTTTCTTGTAAAATTTTAACAGAATATTGCAGCATGTTCCTATGAGAATAATAATAAAATAATTATATTTACCAAAATTCACTGTGACATCCACCATTTTTTAAAATGTTCTTTAGTGTGCTACATTGTACAATGTGCCATAATGAAAATTGCACTTTTTTTTTCTCTTGAAGACCTGTCCTGCCTCCGCCTGTGCAATCTTATGTTGTTTCTGATTTTGGTTTGCACCGTGGTCCTGACTAGTGTTTGGTTTCACTTTGTACTGTGTATGATTAATATGAAAAACACTTACTTGACTTGAGTTGACTAGTGTCTCAGTTTATGATTTTGCTGCAAGTAGCCTGTACAAATACTGTATTTTGCATCATGCAGGTCCTGGTGGATTTAGTCTTATTTTATGCATTTCATCAATGTTTATGTGTCAGCATTGGCATCAGAATCTATGCATATATGAAAAACAATTGAGAACTGGATTGACCCACAAACGTTTTATTGATGCATCCCTAAATATGGTTAAGTATTGCTGAGCTTGATCTGTTCTTTTAAAACAGTTACATTTGTAGGCTCATGTCAGACAATCAGTCAGCTGAGAGGAGGAAAAACCACTGAGTTACACCAGAAGAATCTTAATACTTCTTTACACTGAATGTTTCCACATGTGTAAAATAGAAATTGAATCCATGAAGCCTGGCATCATACTCATAAATATATATTTATCATCAGATATTTTCAGTAATGTTTGAGAATACATAAGTGGAATGATTTGCTTACAGTAAATAGCTTAATGGGAGTCAATAGACACAAACATATATGGGTCTTGTGCTCAGCGCTGGATTATAATTGAATGCAAGGGCCCGAGGCCAAAAAATACCCTGCAGCTGAAAACATTAAAAAGCAATAACAACAGAGCCCTTCAACACACTCTCGAGTTGCCCCTGTCAGCTTCAGCGTGCCAGCTGTGATTTCCTACATTCTGTCTTCCTCCAACATTGGCTCAAAAAAAGAAAAACCACCCACAATTAGTCAGCATTAGTCATAAATGAATAATTAATATCCATTTAAAATTTAGATGAAGCTGCAATAGGTTCTCAAACTGTGCCTCCTGTGTATGAGCGTAAGAGAACACCTGTCAGGAGAAAATGTATGTTTCAGTATGTAGCAGCGGGCCCCATGCCACTCGATGAGCAATATTCCATCTCTGTGTGGCCTCATCAATTCACTCTGCTCGTGTTTTAGCTATCTTCCCCCATCCATACTGGGGCTGCGAGGCTCTCTGAGAGGTCTCTGAGAGAAGTTTGGAAAACTTCAGCATTACTCAGAAAATGCTAGTCACAAACAGACGAAAACATCATTCTGTGTCAATCAGTCCTAGGCACAGACATGAAAACATCTCTTACTTAAAGAGCCAGCATGTGCTGAGCAGAGCGAATTGATGAGACCACACAGAGATGGAATATTTCTCATGGAGTGGCATGCTGCCTGAACAGTTTCACATCACACTGGACTGTGGTAAACACATTTCAGGTCGTGCAGGCTTTAGTGAAATCTGACATGGAAATAAAATCATTGACCAATAATGCAATACTGGAGCAACCTGTGGTATTAAAGAATTATCCAAAATAAGAGTGAGTGTCTAATCAAGACACTTTGGTTTACCAACACAAAAAGAAATTGGATGAATTCAAGCCCAGAAAGTAGTTATCCCTCCCAGGACCCCTCTCTGCTGCCGGGTTGAAGAAATGCTGCATTAATGACTGCCTGGTAGCTGGTGCCATAATAGTATAGTGGTGAATACCCTGTGTTGTGGCCGCAGCAACCCTGGAATCCGGGTCACAACAAGAGAGGCACCAAGTTCCCTTCGGTGGTTAGGGTGGTGGTGCTGTGATCAGGAAATCATGGGTTTGAGTCCAAGACCGCTAAGCATCTCTGAAATACACATAAGTAAAGTATCATCCCCACACACTACTCCCTGTGCTCCTGGCTGCCTGCAGCTTCACTTGGTGAATGTGTTAAAGGCAAAGGAAGACATTCATGCTGTGGTGTGATGTGTTCACAGATGACAGAATGGTCACTTTCATGACAACATAGAATTTTTTCAGTTCTGTTAAATTGTTTTCTACCTTAAAGTGCTCACACTAGCTCAACTGTTTGAAGCCAGAAAAACATGGACACACAACAATCTAGAGCTCGTCTGGATGCTGAGCACATATGAAAAGTTCTCCAGAAGAATTTATCCTGGAACTAAAAGTGGTTTGATTAGTGCTCCACAGATAACAGATAGCTCACAGTTTGATCAAACATTTCTAACCTTTGAATGTTCAAGAATCCCCCTGGATTTAAAGATAGCATATACAAATAAAAAACTTGGAAGTCTGTTTAACTGAGCAAGAATTACAGAATTAGAGAATAAATGTTTGAAAAGAAAATAATATTCAGGTGATGTCACAGAAACACACCTCAAAATCACTAGAGAGGTATTCGATTGAAATCTCAGCAATGATTGAAATAATGCTTGGAGTAACGCCTGAAACTTATCAACTCCCCAGTTCCAACTTGACCATTAACATAGCATAAGCAGAGCCAGGCCTTGTCGTCCAACATCATAATGAACTCATAAATGCTCTACGGAAGGAATGGGCAAAAATACCCATAGAAATTCCAAATCTTGTTGAAAGCTTTCCAAGCAGAGTGGTAGATGTTAAAGCTGTAAAGGCAGACCAACTCAATAGTAAAGAATCCAATGTAATTAAAGTTCCTGTTGTTGTAATGGTCAGGTGTCCAAAAACTTTTGAGCATATAGTGTATTTCACAAGATTGCTGCTTCACTCTTTCTCTGAGGAGAGTAGTCCACTGTCAGTGTGTGCAAACAGAAGAAACATTCATTTTATGGAGGCCTGAGACTTTATTTAGTGCGTCTCGATCAGCTGTAAATTAAATCACACATGTGAAATTTTTAGTGTGACTGCTGCTTAATGCCAACTTAATGCTTAAAGCAAACTGTTAATGTAGTAATAGGGCATGGAAACGGATTTGTACTGTCAGCTGCTCGGCTCCACATCTTGTCCGGACTTATTCGTGCCAGTAAACTGCAGTAGCCCAAGCTCTCTTGTATATTTCTTTAATAACTCGTTGCACTTTTGAGCCCCGGAAAGGGTGGACAACTTTGACAGCTCTAACGCTGTAAGCTCCGTCCTCGCCTTAAAGAAACAGAGAATGCAAGTGCCCTAGTGGAGATAAGGCTGCTCCTCAAATACACTGGCTCAAGGAGCATTCTTACAGAAGCCAAGCAATTATGGTGACTTCAACTTGTCAAATCTGCTATGGAGCTATGCAGCTGAGCAAAAACATTTCAGGCGAGTTCTGACAGGACACTTTAAGAAAGAATAACTGTGGAAGTAACCTTTTGGGGTTGCACTATTGAACTGTTCTGATACTTTTCCAACGGAGGAAATGAAGTGGAGGGGGAAAGACGAAGACAGGGCCCAACATCTGTGTCCTTTTAGCAGCTTTGCTGTGTGTGAGTGTGTGTGTGCTATATTTCCATTCTATGACTTTTCACAGTTTGATAATAGCTTCCATTTGAAATCTAGACAGAATTTTGGGGGACCGCTTGTCAGATAAAGGGCGCGGATGTCATCCGGCTTCTTACTCTGAGGCAGACAAACTCTCTTTACCCCCTCCCTCTCAGATACCGTCATTGTCTCCCTAAATCTGTCACACACAGCCTAAAATATGTTCTTCCAGACTTCCCCACTCTGCATTTCCTAGCCCCAACCCATAAACGCACTGTACTTTAACACTGACTCAGATTCTTTTGGTCAATTTGAGTCCCACATGACCTTTTTGCAGTGACAACAAGGCACAGAGTTGTCTACTTGCCCTACTGCATGCCTGCAGTGGAGCAAACTGCTGGATAACATTATATAAGAGCAGGTTTTCCTGTCTGTTCAGAATCTGACTTCACCTTTGAAGTGATTTTTAGATCGTGTTTAATGTCTTGACTGTTAATCGTGTCAAATCATGTCCACCATGGGATTCTCCAGATCATCGGAAAAAGTATTTCCAGTAAATTCTTGCACAAGTAACAAGGAATGACAGCTGTAATGGAGAAAACATTCTTGAAATCCAATGTTTGAAGTTATAATACTAGTTGCTGTTACTTTTGGAGTTCTCTATCTGCCATGGACCCCCAGTACATTAATAGTAGACCCTTCATGCACACATATAGCTGTTTAAATCATTCCCTGTGGTGGTTATCTAATTAGAGTAAGTGGATAATTTAGTGTTTCTGTTAGGGGTGGGCAATCCAATGATATTTTATTGTTATTGTAAAAACATACTGTGAATATTAGCAGTGCTGTGGGATCTCAGATCATCGCCAATTTTCACTGGGTTTGTCTATGCCAGCTTGTGAAACTTTAGAATAAATGCGAGCTTTGCTATATTGAATGCCTTTAATTCAAGCATTAGTGAATAATGAGTATAGTCAAAGTGTATGACATATTGGCTCATGTCAATGTTTATCCAATATTGGCTCTGGAAAAATCAGGTGGAAATGATTGGCTATCTTTATTTTACCCGTGTCATATTAATGAAATATCAGAGACTCCTTGCTATATGTTATGGATCCCACATTGAGAACCATGGCTTTGTGTACCATCTGTCTGATCCATTAGGTCGCTTCAACAAAAGCACATTAAACAAGCAAATGAAAATATATTAAAAAGTGAACGTAGACTTAATAAAAATGAGTGCTTATGAAAATACAAGAAAGTACAAGAAAGAATCTCATCATTTCATAATATTTCCCCTGAATTCACACAATGTACAAGTAGTTTTTTTTGTGCTAAATTACATAAGTCATACTCTATTCTGCATATATCAGTTGTTCTAACATTAGTTCTTTATCTCTCCTAAAAGAGTAACTGCATATGTAAAAAGCATTTAAATCAATTATAGTGAGCCTGTAAACAATTTATGTATAGAAAGAGCCTAACTAAGAAGTAACCAATTGGATATCAATCTATTATTATATATTTTTTTGCTGATGGTTTGATTTCTCCCATTTCCATTTATTTTCATTTTTTAATATCAGCCATTGTTTTGGACTTAAAATGATTAAAAAAATGTTGAAAATGTCTTCAATTATGGTGATATTAATAATGATATTACAGTTTGTAAGCATTTCCAAAACATTATAAATGTGTGCTATGTGTGCTATGATTCCCAGCTGAGTGTTTAATATGTTTTTTTACAAAGCAAATGTAGAGATTCAGTTTTCAATAAATCACAAGAAACACCACCATCAGGCAATATACACCAGATTATTTTATTCACATCAGGCAGTGCTACTAGGAACCCTTGATCACGGGAAAGCAGCTGAGATAAAAGTGAGTGCTGGCATCCTCTTCTGCTTTCGGCTATACAATGTGATAGAGACCAGGCGAGACTCACCCCAATCCTATAGCATCCAACGTCAATCAATAGTTTCATTCACCCCAAGGGTTGATATCATTAATAACCTCTGACATGCCTGTGCTGATAATAAGCCGGTGAAACCTTGGCTCTTATAGTGCAGTAATGACACTCAGGCCATGTTACACAGACACTTCATGATCAATAAGCTGAACCAAATAGACTCCGACTTTTACAGTTCACTGCCCTGGTGTTAGCCTTTCTTTCATCAGTGTGAAAAAAACTGGACTAGCCACTCATAGCAGTCTTCACCTTGTTTGAAGGGCTTCACAAAAAGTTGGGATGGCACCATTACCTCAGTACGACTCGCATTTTGGTTGGTAGGCAGGCGCCACTTTACTTGGCCCCACTCGAGACCAGATCTCTAAAAACGTTTCGGATTTGCTTGACTCGTGTTCCACGTTTGATGTTCTAAACAGCTCAGCAGAGGCCTACCTAGGTGCCAAAAACGTGAGTTGTCTGTAAGCTGGTCGAACAGATGAATTTGTATGATTGATTTGGGGAGGTGATGAGTTGCCTCGGACCCATGGGGGATGAAGCTCAGGCTAAGATGAGAGATTTCTCCACTAGCCTCTCTGACAAGCCTGAAATATGGTCTGTACTGGTTAACCAAAAGGAACACATACATTTTCTACATTAGAAGAGTTCCCATTATTTCTCCTTCAGCCATGAAAATCAATTCCGAAATGATTGCATTCAGGGGTGAGGAAAAAATAGTTGATGCGTCTTTGGCTGGTCAAATGGATAGAAAGAGAGCTTGTTTTTTGTTTTGTTTTCTTTTTCATTTTTTTCGTCCCCATTTCATTTTTCCAATACCACTGAGAGCGGCCTCCGAGAATAAGGCTTGTTTTTGTGCGTTTCACTCCTTTTTCTCATTTTCTCATTTCCAGTTGGGACTTTTGTTTGTCGCATGTGTCTGTGTCCTGTTTCTCAGTGAAGTGGAGGTATACAGTTTGCCTCTTCATTATATGCATTCGAAAGAGGAGGGTATGATGCAGGGATGTGGAATATTAATTATAGTCAGGATTAAGATAAGCTCTGTAGTCATCTGTAGTGAGTGGTGCTGACCAATAATACAGAGAGAGAGAGAGAGAGAGAGAGAGAGAGACTCAAGGGCATATTTATACATTAAATTCTCTCCAAGCAGGGAAAAAAAGACTTAAAACATAGAAATTATACATAAAACCTACAAAGTTGTAGATACAAAAAATGAACTCCTTTCCTGCTTCAACCTTGTTAGAGCTGCATAATGCATCATCTGTTAACTGTTGCTACAATACTGGAATGAAATACTGATAGTACAGTCTTAATATGTGACCTACCTATGTTGTGCCCACAGAGGTGCTCTTATTTTCTAGCAACTGTTACCACAATGGTCATTTCCAATGGTCGTGAAATTATTTTCAACCAATTCTATAGTTCATATCTAGGCGAAGCAAGAATTTCTCCAAAAATGACATAAAAAGCAGTTTCTTCTGAGATCCGTCAGGTTTTCTGATTCTGAAATGCATCTGTTTATGGATAGAAAAAACTACTACAATAAGAAGATTTGACATACTCTTTCTTGCAAATGTAATACTGAATATTCTTTCCAAAAGTTCCAGTAACAAAGTTGTCCCCAGAAATCTAAAATGTTGAACACTATTTAGACAATACTATTTGCATCCTTCCATTTGGGAATCGAACTCAGGACCTTCCTGCTGTGAGACGAGAGCCTGATCTACTGTACCTGCTATTAGTACACAAAACATCACCTGAAATTAATAATGTTCTAAATGTAGGTCACTGATTTAAAGCGTATCTACCTCACAGTGGTTGCTGGGAAAGAGCATCCTTGTGGGTGGAGTATGAAAAGGTAAATTGTTTCATGTGTTATGTGAGAGCCTGAGGGGGTTTTAACAAATTGAGGCATTCTCATGATTCAACAAATGAAAAAAAAAAAAACCAACGTAATAGAATGCAGTCTAGTCTTTAACGGTGTCACATCAGAAGTTCCCACTTGAGGGTGTCTCTGTAATCAACTACTGCCATTATAGAAAGAACAGGTTTTTAATCACAAGTACAAGAAGAGCTTTAATATAGTGTCTGAAAGGCGATAAGCAAACAGATCTGTCCTCACATGACATGAGCCCTGGAGTTAGCCAAAGTAACGTATTTGCGGAGTGCA
The DNA here is from genome assembly GCA_037832545.1 of Rhabdalestes septentrionalis. Classification (NCBI taxonomy): domain Eukaryota; kingdom Metazoa; phylum Chordata; class Actinopteri; order Characiformes; family Alestidae; genus Rhabdalestes; species Rhabdalestes septentrionalis. The sequence continues at coordinate 11,394,919 of JBBMFX010000011.1, forward strand.
TGTGTTTGTCCCACTGTATGTTCTCATGTGATGTATGAGATGTGTGTGTGTGTGTGTGTGTGTGTGTGTGAGGAAATTAAAATGCCAACTCCACATCTGTTTGAGTGCTTCAGCACCATAGCTCATTCTAGATATGTTCATCTGTTAAAGTGGCATGGAGTGACATCCTCAAGGAGCCATTGCGTCCCGTGGAGAAGCATGAATATAAACGAGGAGCTGCCTTAGGAAGGGGGGCGAGAGAGAGAGACGGAGGGAGAGAATGAGAGAGAGAGAGAGAGAGAGAGAGAGAGAGAGAGAGAGAGAGCGCCTGCTC
>JBBMFX010000011.1:11401555-11412991 GCA_037832545.1 Rhabdalestes septentrionalis
TTATGAATATCACAAGAAGAAAAAGAACCAAAACAGAGAAATCTGCCTTGAAAAACAAATGATAAAAGTTCTCAAATGGCCTTTACCATCCCCAGATCAGTATATTATTTATGGAAATCTGTGATTAGATCTGAAACATGCTGTGCATGCAAGAGGACCCATGAATTATTTCTGAAGTTGAAGCGTTTTGCAAGGAAGAGTGGAGAAATTATCAAGAAGAGATAGAATGCATGGATTTTCTGACTATTAAACTTCTTTCGCCAAACTTAAGCACACGCTATGTTTTATGTATTTTTTTGATGTGTTAAATTCAACAAATAGATAATGCTTGTACTTGACATTTTCTAGCAAGATGTCATATGTATGTTTGTTGCCCTGGCAGGTTGACATGTCTGAAACAGGGCACCAGAGTCAGCCCTGTCTTAAATTCTGCTAATGTAATCAAAAAGCACGCGAGATGCATTCATGCTCACTGCTGTGGCTCCATGTTGTTGTGGCGCTTCTCCAGTTCTTTATCTAGTATGATGAATGAGGGCTGCAGCATCCCAAATGAAGATATCCAGCCCCCACTGCCACTGTAATGAAGCACTTCAAAATAATGTGGCCAGCCCCAACGGAGGTTGATCTCATTCAATTTTGTTAAACTATCTGCCAAGCATGCAAGGACAATGGCTGTCTTATATAAATCACGGTCTTAAAGGGCACCTGGGGGTTGTCCCTGGGGGAAAATATATAAATAAATCTGGATAAATAAAAAGGTGGAGAGAAACGGCTTGACACATTGGAATATTCAATGAGTGCTCTGGAGGAGTTCCGTCTGAATGATATATAATGTCCTAATTAGAAAAACTTCAGGGCACAGCTCGCAACAACTCTTCTAATTGTAATAATCAGTGACGTTATCTGTGGGATGAATGTTGACGTCCAACCCAAAGTGAAAGTGGGGTTTTATGTGGTAGAATGGCGAGAATCAAGATGCCTGTCACTTTGTATTCTCCTCCAGCCCTACACACTGTTCTCCACGGTGATAATCCACCTTATGCTAATAACATGAGCTATGTGTGTAGAATGCTAAATGGGGATTAACAGTACTGAGTGTTGACTGCGGGCTATGTATGTAGAGGAAGTGTATATGTCATAATGGAGCCTCAATGGCTCGTGGGCTTCATTACTTTGGAAAGCTGAAGAGATTAACTTATACAATTAACCTTTATTTATCATGGACACGGCACCTCCAGCCAGGTCAAACGGCCCATTTAAGATCATTACCTCAAAGCACATTTCGGCAGACATGAGAGAGAGGCATGATATGTTAGCATGATGAGAATAAATGAACTCACCGGCAATAATCAAGGGAAGGAGTGAAGGTGTGGCACTTCGCATTAGTCTGGAATTCTCTCAAAACCTTTTTTTAAAGGCACAAAGACACATGGGGGCGAAGGAAAAGCATGTGGTAAATGTGAAAACAAAATGATTACACATTTCGGAGCAATCTGCAGGTCCTGCAGCCCTAATCATTCTGTCGATAGCCCCTCCAGTGTGCAGGTGCGCCGTTACAGATGGTTTTATGAAGTTCCATTAAAAATAATTTAGCTCATCGCTAGGCCCAGGAGGGGCTCCTAGGCTAAGAGTAGGCGCTTCCAATACCTCGCCACTCGCCCCCCCAGCAGTGCCAAGCGCCAGCGCCATGGGGACACAGGAGGCAGCCTGGTGTGGTGAAGCAGCCAGGCGATGTAGAGGACTTCATGTGTGTCGGGCCCACTTGATCAGAGCTGTTAGAGAAGATGTTCACGCAGAGGTGTACAAAAACATGTCAGTCACATGACCTTCAATTTTATTCTCCATGCTGTACTAACAGCAGTGTTGATCCACCATGATTACAGAGAGACCCTCAGCTTGGACCATTAATATGAAAACCTGGTCAAAAATAGTCTATAAGTTTAGTATGATAGTGCTAACCTAACAAAATCGTTTATCCATTTTAGATGGATATGGACTAGAGTTTATATTTTCTGCCTGAACCCAATCCTGGTCCTAGCCCAGCCAGGCCCTCGGGTCAGATTCGGCCAATATTTCCTGCCACTATCCTTGGGCCGGGCTGGGCCAGGCCATGTTCAAGCGTTTGAGTGTGCTCGGAGAGCTCAGAGTCAGTTTATAAACGCACCCACAGTTTAGAATGTGTGTTATAATGGCCCACCTATTAAAATAGGTGTTTAAATCGGGCTCGGGCTGGTAATTACAGTTTTCATGTGTCGGGCCGTGCTGGGCTCGGACACAAAGTGCATGGTCCTCGGGTAGGGTTGTGTTTCATTTTTTGGGCCCGATCTAAGCTCTAATATGGACATCTGAACTCTGCCTATAGCATTTTACTTTGTACACTATCTGAACAAATGTATTGGGACGCCTGACCATTACAAAAACAGGGAATATTATGACACTGCATTCAAATACATAGACTTTAATACGGAGTTGGTCCCACCTTTGCAGCTAAAACAGCTTTCACTCTTCTCTTCGATTCATTCTGTAGAGCATTTATGATGTCAGGTAGTGATGTTGGATAAGAAGGCTTGCAGTCTCCTCTCCTGTTCATCCCAAAGGTGTTGGATGTTGTTGAGGTCAGGGCTCTGTTCAGGCCAGTCAACGTCTTCCACACTGAAAGGATCCAGCCATGATTTATGGAGCTCGCTGTGTGCACTGGGACACAGTCATGCTGGAATAGAAAAGATTCTTCCCCAACTGTGTCCACAGAGTTGGAAGCATGGTGTTGACCAAACTGTTTTGTTATGCATGATTTAATACACTTGTGGCAATGGGTATGATTGAAAAACTTGAATTCAATAAATAAGAGGTGTGTCTAATAGTTTTGTCAATATTGTGTATATGGCATTTCTAAAGAGATTACTGGATACAGGTATCATTCTACTGAATGAAAAAAACTTTTTTAGCTTTTTAGTTACCAGAAATCATAAGGCCCTCCCCACAACTAACGTTATACAGACCATTGGATTGTGAGTCTGATAGTAGGTCAATAAAAGGCTAAAGGCTTTACATTTTTTTTTAACATTACTTTGTGTAGTTGGTAGGGGTGCACCGAAAATTCAGCCACCGGAATGTTCGGGCTGAAAATGGCAACAAAGGCACTTTCGGTTTCGGCTGAATCTTATTTATATATCAGACCGAAACTGTGATGACAAAATCATGACGCAGATGATGTGTCTGCTGTGTCCGCGCATTTCTATATTTCTAAGAAAGGCACTCAGAAAGCCCTTTGTCTCAATATCGTGGTTAATTTATCAGATAAAATAAAACCTCCCAATTGCCACGTCTCTCTTACTGCCATTAGTGGTCTAGTGGTTGGGCGCTTACCCTGTGATCAAGATATCACAGGTTGCAGAGGTAGAATTTCGTACTGTTCACATTATGTACGTTTTTCAGTAATTTCAGTATTTGTCTTTGTTTTGATGCACTATTTTGTTGAATGTAGTTTATCTTTCACCAGCACTTGTTCTGAATGCAATATGGTCAAGCACTTCACTCAGAATATTAAAATTGCATTCACTAGTTCTATGAAAGAATATATTGAAATGTATAATATTTCAGCTTTCTTGCCTTTAGGTTATTCATCATATATTTCAAATGTTATTTTATATTGCGCATTGTCTGAATGCTAAATAAATATCTTATTATTATGTAATAATAATAATAATAATTGTTTTAGTTTTCAGTTTCAGTTTTTGGTTTTTGCCCAAAAAATCCTTTCGGTGCATCCCTAGTAATTGGTCATTGTAATTAATGATCCTATTTATCCTATTTGTTCAAGTTTGACCCTGAGGAAAGATCCAAAACATCTATTAATAAAAAAAAAATAAAATTATTTTTTATAGCTGTAAGAATATCAAATAAGCTTTGACAGAATGTACTTACTAGTTTAAACATTAAATTAATGTATCTATTTTACTATTATTTAATATTTATTTATCTATTTAGGCTTTCATAATCTGAATACACAGTTTCAGTTAAAGTTGCTGTGTGTACCTGTTTCACCATTTTACAAACTGAGACTTAGAATTGAGATCTGGTGATTTTATTGGTCCGTTAAAATTGCTTGGTGTTCCATTGTGACTGCTGAAGCAGCCACACACAGATTTCGATCCAGTCACTCCACAGTGTGATTGTTAAAGCTGTGTTCTGCTTATTCATATTTTTGAAAGAGAGTTTAATTGAACAAGATCTGAACATCTGCAACCAAACGAGAAGAAATTATACATTTGACTAATTTATATCTGAGAAACGTTGTAAATATTCGGTGGTTCCAGCTTTGCTGCGGTTATAATCCTGTCATTCTTTGTCTTGGGGTGGAGGTAGCTCAGTGGTTAGGATAATTGCCTATGGACCATGAGGTCCTGGGTTCGAATCCTACCTCCAGCACCACCACTGGGTCCCTGAGCAAGACCCTTAACCCCAGGCTGCTCCAGGGAGACTGTCCCCTGTAGTTAGGGAATGGAAGTCGCTTTGGATAAAAGAGTCTTGTAAATGTCTTGTTCAAACAGCTTGAGGATTTTTGCTACTATTGAGACTCTTTAGTAGAACTGTAGCTGCATGCTGAATATCTATAGGTCTCCTGTGAGCCCAGTTCAGCATGAAAGTGTCAAAGGCATTTCTTTAAAAAGCAATTAAGTTGTAATGACCAGGAGACAGGCATAGGATTAATCACTGCAACAGGACGTGTGCAGCTGGGCTTCAGTATGCCCTACTATAGATAGCTTGAAGGGGCAAACTGTGCTAAAAATTGTTTGTAATATTAATCATTTAGTGGGTTAAGTAACACATTAATGTTGCAAAGGAAAAAAAGTGGGCTCATGGAACATTGAGCTTTTTTAAACAGAGCGAACAAGTAATTCTGGAAAGTTTACAACTTTGTTTTATGTATATCTGTTTTTGTTGTCAATTCAGTCTGCAGCACTGTCCAGCCACTGTAGTTTGGGGTGGGACAAGAGAAACAAACGACCTAAACCCCCAGACAAATGTTCCACTGCCTAGCCCTTCTGTTGTTGACTTTGTAAAAGTGTGGTGAAAATGGATTATGACTGATAAAACTGATGTAATAATGGTTCAATTATTAAACAGATGCTTATCTAATAATAGGAAATTGTTTTTTTAAGTGCTTTAATTTACTTTATATTCATATATAAAAAGCACATTATTGCAAGGTAATGACAGGCTGCTCACAGGGAATGGGACCACCAATATTTCCTTTGTACATTATACATTAATTGTTCATCCAATGTGCTTCGCTTGTAAAAAAAATCCTAATTAAACTGAGGATCTCCATCCTAAATGTTCCTACGAGTATTCTCATAGATTTCACGGCTTGCACAGGGCTGCAGTGATTGGGCAGTTTTGGAAATGCTGATCTAGCTCAATAGCCTCCATGAGGACAGTTCAGGGGAATAATAAGCAATGCTGTCAGATGTCACTTTGTAGCAATGATTGGCTGTCAGTATGGCAGTAATACAACACATCGCACACTGAGGAGCAGTTTATTGGCTGAAATCATAGCTGAAGGGGAGGATAAGCCTGTCTGTAGATGTGACAAACAGAGAAAGTGACTTATGAAAAGCCGCCACTGAACAAAGCGAGGTAGAGCAAATTAGAAAGAGGCAGGAAACTGCAGATGTGCGCCAGCGTTTATATGATAAGAAGGTTTATCAAGATAGTGCAGGCAGTGTTTAAAAATGAGGCTGTAGCAGCCTATAAGATCAGAGGGACCATAGGAGGTTCTGCTGTCTGCACACTCTCCCCGAGGCATCAGATCTCGGGAAAAGGCAAATATTTTCAGGGTAAACACAAGTGACTAGCTCTCACATTGCTGTTTTTCAGCTCAAGAAAATTCAGTCCCTTTATATGCTGAGACGGCAAAGCCATTTGCTTCGAAAATCTCCCAGACAGGAAAGCTAGGTGAAAGATGTTTCAGAACCATTCAGTGCCTGTGGTGGCGTGAGTAAGGGTTTATCTAGCTCAGAAATGCATTTTAAATGTCTTTTGATCAATGCATAAGACGATGTTGGGAGAGGAAAACATTTGTATCAATTACTGAGGCATAGTCTGCTGGATGGCAGCGGCTGGTATTCGACGAATAAGCTGTAATTATCTCTAAAAAGTGGCATGACTCATATTTGCTGCTTTGCTTTTATAATTTTACAGTAATGTAGACTTTAAAATATGGATATAATTTCATATATTAGCATGAATGTTATGATCAAATGGACGCTTTACACTGCAGGCCAAATGGCAAAGCTTCATCTGGTTATGACTATTAAGGGAAGCCCTGAGCTGTTGGTGAACCACAGTGAAGGCTGATCATAATACTGGTGGGCAGGGCTGAGCTGTCAATAACTAATAGCGCCACAACAGTGATGAAACCACAGAACGAGTTGTTTCACTGAGACAAGCACATTTAAATGTTGTGTAATAGTAAGAAAGCACAACAGGAGGAACTGCACGTTACCTGCTACACCATGAAGAAAACAGGTATCAGTAAAGTAAAACACGAACGCTCATATTTGTGTCTATAAGATTTATGAGACTGGCTCTGAACATTCTACCAGACAGATTCCTGCCAGAAGTGAGCAGGACTGCAGGAGGCAGAGCTGAACACTGTGAGCTCAAAAAGGAGTCAGCAATCCAAATGAAAATCAGCTCCTAGTCATTTTTGCAAGTAAAACAATGTGGATGCCAAAAGATTCTTGCAGGCCTAGTTAAGATGTAGTTTTAAGTGGTTAAAAATTAATTTTTCAACCTCTCTCTCTCTCTCTCTCTCTCTCTCTCTGTTTCTCTCTCTTTCTTCTCTGTCTGTCTCCTATTCATTTAGCAGTTCAGGCTGCAACATTTCTTGAAATACATACAGAAAATTCATGACATCTCAGAGACAGTAAATTCAGAACAAGGTGTGTTTGTAGCTTAGTTTTAAAAATGTATTTTTCTCAGATGGGCGCTCTTACAAAGTACTAATAGAGTACGACCTTTAATGCATATACAAAATGCAGTGACTGTAAGATGGGTTAAAAGTCTATCAATTCTAGCTGTTCTCAGCGACCTCGTATTATTTATGATTAAATAAGCGACTAGGATGATGGCTGCATGAGCAAAATGAGGAGTATTTGTGTCTGCACTGTCAGATGTGAAGAAGAGAAAGACTTTGTGTTGGAATTTGCCCGTGTAGCTTAAGGGATAAGCTCAAATGTGGAGAGGCATGAGAGAGCCAGTTTTTCTGTGTGTGTAACCAGGAGCAGTTTACACATGCAGTTTTTCTGTGAATGCGTCTAGGTAAAAGGAAATGAGTGGTCTGTGGATGTGAGAGTACCCCCCACTTCAGGACCTACTCCCGATGGGAGGATACCCGATGACGGTAGTCCTGGATGAGGGCTGGGTCCAAGATGGACCCAAGACCATTCCACCGGGCCATAGCCTTCCCAGTCGATGAGGGACTGGGTGTCAGAACTGCAGCGTCGTGAGTCAAGGATCCGGTGAACGATGTAAACTGGACCACTGTCAATGATCTGGGGCAGAGGAGGGTCCGGGACAGCAGGAGCCAGAGGTGACGGGAAGGCGGGTTTGAGCTGGGAGTGGTGAAACACTGGATGTACTCGCAGTCAGGCAGGCAGCTGGAGCCGGAAACTGACAGGGTTGATACGGTGGGTGATCCAATAGGGTCTGATGAATCATGGGGAAAGTGTCTTGGGCTCAGTGCGGAGGTGAAGGTTCTGGGTGGAAAAGTAAATCCTGTCACCTACATGGAACAGTCGTCCCGGAGGGTGTCGGCAGAGGTGTTGAGAGGTGTAGTGGTTGTTGGCTCTCCGGATTACTTGTTGGGCCGTTGGAAGGCATCAATGGCGGAGGGAGTGAGTTTGACGGGAGTAATGGAGGGTTGAATGAGAGCAATCAGAGGTGCTGCGACCGAACTGAAATCCCGGACAAAGCGTCAATAGAAATTCGCAAACACCAGGAAGCGCTAAAGCTGTTTAAGCTTAGCAGGTAGAGGCCAATTACGCACAGCAGTCAGCTTCTGGGGCTCCAAGGCCACACCCTGTGGGAAGATGACCAATCCCAGGAAAGTGGTGGAACGCTGGTGGAAAGTGCATTTTTCCAACTTAAAGAACAGTCGATGGGCCAGCAACCTCTTTAGTACTGCTTGGACGTGCTGAAGATGTTCCTCTTCCATCCACTTCTAAATGGTGGCACTGAAGGCGTGGGCGGCAGGGTACGAGAAACTGATCGGGGATGAGAGCTAAGGTGCATATCTATGCGCATACACTACTGAATGAGGTACTCCAGGGCTTCGGGAAGCTCTCGCCCAATGAGCTGGTCCTTCATACGTGCAGACAACCCCTCGTAAAAGGCTGTCCGAAGAGCTGAATCACCCCATGCAGTCTGGACGGCGAGGGTGCGAAATTCAGCAGGTAGAGCTTAGAAGCCACCTCCACCTTGCTGTTGGGGTGTTGGAACGTAGCCTTGAGGAGCTTGGTGAAGTGAGGATAGCTGTAACACTCAGCGATATCAAGACCATCGTGGCCCACTCGGCTGCCTGCCCGGTGAGGAGAGAGATGAACAGCGTGATCTTCGCTCGCTCAGTGGAATAGTGAGCCGGCTGAAACTCAAAGACGAGAAACAGATTAGTTAGGAAGACATCACACTGCCCGTCTATTCCATTTCATTTCTCAGGGGGAGCTATCTTGGGTTGTAGTTGAAGTGGATATGGTTGAGAAGGAGAGGGAGACGGAGGAACCAAATGAGCCTGAGGTGTCACGACAGGGGCTTTGGGGGGAGATGGCTGCAGCTGAGCCACCACCTGAGGAACAGTCATTCTGTCAGATGTTAAGATGAGAAAGACTTACCATGTGTTGGAGTTCACACGTGTGGCCTGAGATGCGTGAGATAGCTGGTTACACACGCTGTACCAAGGTAGAGTAAGACTCCCACCAGGAATCAACATTCACACTCATTCACAAACAGAACTTACTCATGTGAGGGAAGAATACTGCTGCTCGGGTGAGTAAAACTCAATGACAGAGAGGAAGCTTCCACTTCCTGCTTATATTCCATCTTCTCATTTATCTGTGAATGGTATTTCTCTGATTGTAACATGACATTGAAACCTTTCCATAGATTTTTTTTAATAGTGAGCATTTATCTACTCCTCCTAAAGTTATTGCTAATCCTAACCAGGAACAATAATTAACACCACCTCACAGGTCAAATCTGGGTGTAGTAGCGGTGCTCCTGCAAACGTCTGCTATAAGCCTTTGAAATGGTGAACTGACACCTGCGAGCACACCCTTCCACAAAATCCGCATTCATCCAGATTAGCTCTCTGCAGCAACAGATGCTGCCGTGCACGCTAAACCAGCCATGCTGAATTCCCATAATTAATCTCCTATTACTCTCCATAGCTCTCCATCATGCCAGTTATCACACTAAAATATCACCCTCCAAGGAGACAGTGTAGGTAAGGATGTACATAAGCTCCTGGGCTGGAAAATACACGAATCAGGTAATGCTAATAGCATGGGATTGCCTTAAGACTATTCTGGTCCATTTCTTTATGGCCAAATAGATGACAGTGTATTTGTGTAACATCTTGTGTAATTACTGAACCTGGTCAGAGTGAAGAACATGCTAACATGTAACACATCCTATATTAAATATTGTCCATCTAGAAATGAATAAAATTCTAAATTCAAAATATCTGAACTCATGAAAAAAATAGCTATATATATATATATATATATATATATATATGTGTGTGTGTGTGTGTGTATGTGTAATAGAGATAAAATGATTTCATTTACAACCACGTATTTGTATTTAAGTTTGAATTATAAATGCATAATAATTGCATGCAAATAAAATATTCACAAATAAGATGGAATCTCATGGCACACTTGATATACATATTTTTTCACATTTCAATTAAAACTGTATTTCCCTGCAGAGGTGTAAATGTTTCTTACAACATGTAAGATATTGCCTGACTTTGTGACCAACCGCTTAAGAAAAACCTGCTTGGATACAGTTAACCCACTTGACTTGGAGCAGTTCTTCTACTGAAGTGAATTAAACCAAAATTACATTACACAAATTTACAGATATACTTATGAAATAAGTCACTTTGGTTGAGTGATATCTGATCTGATGTCTGAAGCATGCTTTCTTCATTTTGTAAGGCGGCTTATTTGACCCATCATTAGCATTGTTTAGTTCAAAACACAGTTACCTTGAACATTCTACGTAATCATCAAATAGCTTTAGTAATGTGGTTTCTGTCACAGTGTAAAGAATTGTTATACATGAAAACAGAGTTTGCTTCATAGCTAAAAACAGGCAGTCACCATCACAAAGCCTGTGAACCTTGGACATTTTCAAAGCTTTTTATATGGACAATAGTACAGTGGGGGAATCATTTCTTTTATGTAATTTACGTGCCAGAACCCATCTATACAAGTCCTTCTGAACAGTTAAGAATGGTGGGAGGCAAGTGTGTGATGACTTACACATGCTGTTACTTTGGTGCTAAACGTTCATTACTTATTTGCTATGATATCGTCCAGTGCAAAAAGCAACATCCATTGACAAATCTGTGTGATGATCATAGCTATAAGCTTCAATTACATGTAACAAACTTCATAAACCATGTCTTGTTTGGTCTACAGGGAAAATGCATGAACATTCCCGGAACAGTACCTGCTGGTGTGTACACACACACACACACACCTACACTCTCATATATACACACAGACACGCACACACCTAACCACCACACACACACATACACATGCACACACATACACACCCACACACACACAGACCCGCCCACCCCCCCACCCCCACACACACACACACAAACAATATTATGGAGAATTCCAACTGACAAAGACCATTCCAGACACAAACGCATGCCCACATACACACACCTACACAAACACACTCTCACACACACTCTTAGTGAAAGTTTGCATTTCTAAATACAACATCATGCACAACCCATCAGCAAACAACTGCCACTCAGTCACTCCATCTCCCCCAGAAAAGCCCAGAGCCCTTGAATTAAGTCAATCAATTAGTCGTAACAAATTAATTAAAAGAATAATTAAATCATTAACACATTAAATATAGCAATTAGAAATCATGTCTTACATGAGTGAATCTGAGTGGATTTGATGAGGGAGAGCAGAGAGAGAGCAATGGAGTGTACCAACCCAACACAGAGTTGACTTTTTCTTTTTTACAGAGATGCTAAGTGAAGAATAGCACAAGGACTTTCCTCCATAATCACTCTCTATTTCTCTCTATAAATATATTCTCTCTCTCTCTCTGTCTCTGTCTCTGTCTCTCTCTCTCTCTCTCTCTCTCTCTGTCTCTCTCTCTCTCTCTCTCTCT
>JBBMFX010000011.1:11438486-11456382 GCA_037832545.1 Rhabdalestes septentrionalis
ATTAAATGACTACCAGACTGCCACGGCTAAAGCTAAAAATCTGCGTTTGTGTTCTGCTGAGGAAACAAAGTCACCTATATCTTGGATGCCGTGGGGGTAAGCAAATAAACATCAATTTTTTCATTTTTGGGTGAACTGTCCCTTTAATACTGTATAGGCCCCCCTGGTGGACAAGACCTCTGTGTGCTGTATAGCAAGATGTTAGCAGAAGATCCAAGGTGATCCTTCCAACTAGTTTCTCCAACACCTCCAACAGATGATTGGTTGGATTAAGATCTGTAGAAATTTGGAGGCCTTAACAATTTATGAAATGTCTAATGCTACCTAGACAAGTTTTGGTGATCCACCTTTTTAACACCGGCAAACTAATCTTTCTTCTGCATTCTGTTTCACAGCAGCTTTTCTGTGGGATCAGAACAGTTGAACTGGCCTTTGTTCCCCACATGCCTCAATGAGCCTTAGATGCTCATGTCTCTGATTCACTAGTTTTGGTACATACTAACCACTGCACATCGGAACCATTTTACAAGAATTTTTGGAGATGCCCTGACCCTCATCTGTCAGTCATGATTTGGCCCTTGTTAGAGTCACTCAAATCCTTGTATTTGCCCACTATTCCTGTCTTCAACACATTAACTTCAAGAATGGACTGTTCACTTGCTGTCTTAATCTACTGCACTGTGGTAGGTGCTATTGTAAAGACACAATCAGTGTCACTCACTTCAACTTAATTATTCCGGAGCCCCATAGCTACAGACTAGCACTACCAAATTGTAAAACAAACATGAAATGGCTTAGATGGGGCTGATATACATCTAGCCCAAGCGGTCGACTCATGGCTGTCATCCCATGAAAAATGCACTGTGACATTTTACATGTTGTGAAATACTCTCTAGGTAGCAGGTGACCATTTGAATTTTTTGTGAGTTATACACAGCCCAATGTGGATATGCCTTCACAAGGCACTGTTTAATCCAGAAAAAGCATATTAGCTGTATTAGTAGTGCCAAGCTTACAATGGAGATTTAGCAGCTGTACATGGATATTTAGAGCTTGTAAAAGTAATATGAAGCTTCTAACTACATGTAAACATCATTCAGGGTAGGAGACATTTGACTGAGAATGTTTCAGGAGTGGCGTCCTTTCAGCTTATTTGTTGGACCTTCACATGCTGAAGAGAAGTCAGGTTCAGGTTTGAGGGATCCGTGAAGTGGAACTCATCACTGAAGTTAAAAAAAACGCGGGTCACTCTCCACTGCCAGAGCGGCTGGAAAATTCACCAGCAGTTTGTTCTCTGCTTTTTCCTGAGAGAAAAAAACAAGTTGGGCTTTGATCATTTTGTTCATGAGAAATTGAAATGAGAAAGTCCAATATCCAACAAACGTCCAGTTTAATGTCAACTTTACCAGAAACATCAACAACTCTGTTCACATAATCACCGTTCTGGGTGCTAGAACTGCTACAAGCAATAATTGCCAACAGGGGTGTCTAGAAACATCGGAATGAAGTGGGAGTCTGGTTCATCGTTTATCATACACGGATCCTCTATGGTCTGTTGGTGCAATATAAGCTAATCTTTACATCTTAATCTTGTCTGTGCCTTTCTCGGGCTCTAGATAGCTTCATAAATTTAATAAAGTCTTTTATTTCCATGTACTGTCATCGAATTCACCTCTGTTTATTGGATTTTAGATTGTATTGATTACAGTATTGAATGTGAAGTCCTTCTTCAGTGATGGCCGACACATAAATACAATCTGACCAGATACCAGTTGTTTGGTAGCTCAGAGCCATGGGAAAAACGGTCAGATGTTGATGTGGTTTTATCAGGTAGTCACTTTATCAGGTAAAAAGACTGCAGGGTAGTGGAGTTCTCCACTTTCCAAGTCCATTGTGTGGAAAAGGGCACACTGAGGGAGACCTCCTGCTTGAGCACGGTTGCCAAGTCAAAATGAAAGAAACAGCTCTTTTTCTCTGGGGCTAAACTGCAGCATTAATGAAAAAAAAAAATACAATCGGATTCCTCGTCTTTAAAATTTAATGCCTACTCCTGCCATATTTCTCAAAGCTGAGAAAAGGTTATTCACCCTCGCTGCGAGACTCGCGTACAGGTTGAATAATAATAGCGTTGTATTACATTGCTACCGGACTGACATGCTATCAGATGTAGCAGGCTACTCCTAAAGAAACCCTGTCTCCTTTAAAGACTGGGGGGGCACTGCCTTTGTTTTAATTCATATGCAAAACCTGTCTGAACAATTTATGCATGTTGGGAAACAAGACTTCACGGGATTATCATCATTCATTTCCCAGGTTCGTGCAGAGTTGGCAAAAACATAAACATTAGCCAAAAATAACTGACTCTGCAAGTGAGTCATCCATAACAATGTACCTTTTTTCCCCCCAGTGCTTATAGCAATAATATGGAAAAAAGTGAAAAAACGTGGCTCAAGCTCAGGAAAATTCTCCTACATGCTGACACTCGAGATTCATCAGCTGAACAAAATGCCGTCGTGAAGCTAGACTAGTTGTCTAACTCCACAAGTGGAGTTCGAGTAGGTTCCCCTAACCTCGCTCATGCTAGTGAGTTGATGCCATGTACTTTACAGCAAAGAGTACTACCAATACTAGTACTACTACTAATAATGCTAAAAATAATGGTAGCTCAGACTAAAAAAAGGACAAAAGAGAAGAGCAAGTTAGGGGTATCCAGTGCATTTCTTTGAAACACATTTCCCTTTATTGGCATGGTGAGGCTGATGAGAATTGCACATAAAAAATAAAATTCACAAGAAAGATCATACAATAGGTAGAACCACAAAGGCATTGGTAAGGACTCAGCAGAAGGCAACATGGATAGGAGACAAAAAAATAGAACGGTAACAACAACCCCCCTCCCACCCTCCCATATAATCACTAACAACATCTCACATATGCTCTCATTCATACAAACACATTCTCACACACACACAAACACACACGCCTAGACACACATTTTGTCCTTCTACACGGAACATGATTACCCACATACAAATGTCTACAGCGGTGGCAAATCCCTCAGTAGTTCACATTAGTAAAAAGTCTGCCACACAGTTTGAAAAAAAAAAGAAAAAAAAAGAAGAAATATCCCACTGGGGACTGTAATATATTGCTACTCTAGCAATTTACAAAGCATTTTTATATCACAATGATTAAAGCCACATATCAAATGGGACGTGACACTATTACCCAAGCTCTGTGCAGAAAGGAAACACTACAGAACGAACAAACAACGAAGAGTTTGTCTCACCCTTCAGATATTGCCTCTTTTTTGCAGGTGAATCTGCATTATTGTATGTCATGACAGATGTCTGGTGATCTGTTGAGATTACTCTAAAAGATCTTGGACTACATTTGGAAAGCGGCTTTCATTCTTATTACTCTTAACACAAATTGGACATTAATTGAAGTAGAAACTGCAAGGTTACCTTAACTGCCACTTGGAAGGTGATGTGATTTCTGGACAGCCTCACAGCTTCTCTCAAGTTATATAGGGTTGCTGAAAAAGGTTGGTATAAAAACAAAACCTTCTTTTCTCATTTGGTGTAACTTTCAAAGAGAAATCGTAATCTGCCAGTACCATCAATGGCTTAAAACTTAAAACAGACCAGGAGAAAGGGATACAGAGTTGTACTTGTAAGGTTTACCCGTAGGTCAGTGGTAATTTGCTGCAGTTCCGTAAAAAGGACACACGTATCCACACTCAAATGTACAGCACATACAAAGGAGCACACGATAAAAGTACACCGTCAGTGTGATGACATGTACCAAGACACTGGAATGGATCCCCTTTATTTGAACAGAGTCTGGGTACCAGGTCAGGTCAAAACCATACAACAACATGAGCTAAAACACAACTTTGAAAAATAATTTATTGCTTTTTATTTTTTTTTAAACCTTTTTATACACATTGTCATTATTACTGTTCATTTTCTTAATTATTGTGAATAATGTGAAGATTAGTATTTTATATTTATAGATATAGATAGATTTTTTTTTGTACATCAAAGATTTTTTTAAAAATTCAGGAAAGAAAATTGTAAACTTTAGTTTGGCATTTACATAACCAAGTGTGTGAGGAGCAACGAGACAGATTGTGGCATGATAAAATACCCGCAAAATGAGTTTATTGCTTTATGTGTAGTAGAAAAGAAAAAAAAGGGGATGAGAATCTGATCTAGTTGCACACCACTTTGACAAAAAAATCCCTTTTTCTTTTAAGAAGTAATAAGAACAGAGTTTATGTGTCTTATGGTGGTTGTATGAACTGTTTGTTTTTTATTCTAAAAGGCAATTCATATTTCGACAGAACCTGAACTTGTACGTCTTTCTCGGCGGATCTTAAATAACAAATCAAATAACAATATAAATAGCAAAATTTGCATTGCGCATCATATTAGATGGCAATCATAAATATTTTGATCAGAATACTGAAATAAATACATCCTTTTCCTCATGAAAAATGAGTAATGAGTTTGAAAAAGAGCAATCATCAGGTGAATATTAAAAACAGAAACAAGAAAAATGATTGGTGTGAAAAAAAAAAAAAAGTCCTTCCTTTTTTCAAAGATTCCGTCAAATGCTCAGGTCATTTTTATACAGTCATGGAAAACACAAAAAAAAACATGAACATATACAGAGGTCGGGTAAGAAAAACACTGAAAGAGCTTAAAATCATGACGAGATGAAAAAAAAAAAAACATCTGTTCGCATGTTCCCCCCAAGAGCAACCAATCTCCACATCCATTTTTTTTTACAATCATGTCACGTCACCTTACCGACATGTCGGTTATACAACATCGTAATGACTACGGATCGACATTCTCAATTAAGAAAATTTCATCTTAAAAAGGCTGCATTTTACAGTGCATAGCTGTAACAAATAAAGAACTTTGCCTCGATATGTACACAAAATAAAAATATTCCATTTAATAATATTTGTAAATATCTGACTACATTATTTCCCTCAAAATGTAGACAACGTTATCTTGAACACCCAAAATATGAATCCCATACTCTTTACAATATTGTAACACCACATCCAAATACCAGGTTAAATAAAAAAGGCAAAAAGTAAGTATAATAAAATAAAAACTGGCTGAACAGGCTGCACCTTTTCACTCCTCCGAGCGCGGAGTTTGGAGCAGTGCATGGAGAAAAGTAGTGCGGAGATCACTGTCTCGTACAGCAGCACAGCACACGCACATCTGTGCACTCCTAAAGGTTCATTGGCTATCCCCACAGGTAAAGTCTCACTTCAGCTTTGCAGCAGCTATGTTCATGTAAACTTTGCTTTTAGATATACTTATATATCTTTGTCTTCATACACACACACACACATATATCTATATATATATATATATATATATACTTTTTTTTTTTCCCCTCTTCATATAGACTTTCCACTCACATCGAGTGTTAAAATTCTAGTAGTCTCAAATTCAGAGGACTGAAACAACAGTGAGGTATCACAAATCCCTCTCTTCGTAGCCAGCAGGTGTGTTGGAGCTCGTTACCTTCTCAGGCTGCATTGGGCTTCATGCAACAAGCTGTCGAAATCCATAGAGTCATACTTGCTTTTAGTGGAAGCCGGATCAAAGTCATCAGAATGGGTGTCTGAAAGAAGCAGGAGATATCGACAGAATTTGACATCAGGTCTGAGCAGGGACACGGCCCTCACGGCCAGTTCTAGTATTTTAAAATCGCTGTTATTTCAACATCGGCAAAAATAACTTGCCGAAATGACTTTTGCCACAGTCTTAAGTATGACTGGAAACTCAATAGGAAATGAATAGATTGAAACATCACAAACTCCCAGCTCATCGGTTTGGAATGCTGCTTATCAGATACGTACAGAAAAGCGTAAACCAAACAACTATCAAAGTAAGTGGGGGGAAAAAAAACGAGATGCCAGTCAGCATAGTACATGCATGTATTATGATTCGTGGCTATGATAATAAATATGGCTGTCTTATCTCTGATGGCAGGGGACACAAATGGGGCCTCCACGCGGACAGCGGCATAGTTGGAGTGTGTGAGAAATGGGAATGACCGTGGCAGGCAGGAGATGCCAGTTGTGATCTAATACTATGGCTAAGGGGAGGATTGTGTCACGTCGCGCACTTTGAAGGATGAAAAACGCCCCTGTGCTCTACTTAGAACTAATGGACAGTGTCTCAGAAAACAAGGAGGAGAGAAGAACAGACGGCCCCAAGCTCAAGAGGAGGGCACTGCTGGAGTGTAACATTATTCAAGTCACTTTTTTCCCCCTCCCACTTTCTTTCCCTCTTTTGTTGGAACCTGCCGTCGTCTGTTCTGGTTTTCTGAAAGGAGAGGCAGAATGAAGGTCTCTCTACCCATTTGCTCAAAGGTAAGAGGTGGTCTCCCAAACGTAGTGCCTCGCTATATGGTCCCTTAAGTTAACAAATGCCACCCTTCTTGGATGCGGAGAATTTATTACAGCCAACATCTGAATACTTTTGGCCTCACCCTCAGCCATTGAAAGACACAGTAATGTCCTCATTATTTGAAGGAAAATATTCTTGTTCCCTTCCACTGACCTGCACAGCCATCAATGACACAGAGACAAATCCTTCCAGCGTTCCCCTGCCATTACACGCCCCCCCAGCCGCACATTTTGGAGAAAATAAATGTGAAGTGGAGAATCGAATTTCTATTAAAGTCACTACTGCACTTGCTTTTGCCCATAATGAGCATCTCCCAGTGCCGGTGTGTTTAGAGACTGCCCTTAGGATTCTCCCACCTCATCTTACTGTTTTTCTCTCTCTAAAAAAAGACCACCTTCACCATGGAGATCATTGTTGGGAGTCACACTCCCCTTTCATAGATATTATGATCAGAAGAGGCCCTGGCACAGTTTCCTAAGGTGCTCCACTAACCCATAACACACGGTACAGTAACCATTCCTGTATGTGATCCAGGACAGCAGCATGGAACATAAGTCCTTTTACAGAATCACAGCCGAAGCCAGCATTCAGTGTATGCCCAAACAAAATATGGTAAATGCGTTTACATGAAAGACAGCGAGCGAGTAACAAGGTGGAGAGTGAGGGGTAGCAAGGGAGATGGGGGAAAACACATAGAAGCATTAGAAAAATGAAGAGTGTTAAGAGAAGATAGAAAACTGTAGAGATATGAAAAGACGGTGATAGAGCTGATTAAATCAGGCCCCCCAAGTCACAGCACAGTCTCGCCCTCAGCCTCTCCCTCCCTCCCTCCCTCCCTCCCTCCATGTGCAGCTCTGTGTCATGATGTTCCTGCCTCTCTTGAAAATCCCAGCAGCTGGCAGCAGACAGAGACCCGCTTGGGAAGACTGCACTGATGGGACTTGACCTTGCCTTCTTTCCCTTTTACTCCATTTTATATCCCCTCATTTTTCCAAACATCTAGGGCAGTAAAGCATGAAATATGCATCCACGTGTGTACAGTATCAACCAGACACCGGGGCATTTCCGAAGCATTATTGTCCTGAATCAAAAGTGGTGTCCTATTGGGAATTGTATTCCTTTGCATACAGCTATAATGCAAAGATATATAGGGCCATGCTTCTATTCTGGGTTTGAAAACAAGAGTGCCTGTTGAACTCCACACGCCCTTTTCAATGCCTAGGAGAAAGATACTGGCCTCGAGGGGATCTGGCAAAAGCATCCTCTTTGATTTTAAGGCATCACTCAAGCCTTTTGCTTCCCAGCAATTTTTTCCTGCTTTGAAAGGCAACCCTTTGTCTGTCGTGACTTCAGGCACTTATGTATGGCCGGAGCCAAGCCGGTGCACTTACCCAAGTCTGTGTAATCCGATTTGAAGAACTGCTTTTGTCCACCAAAGCAGAGCTCAAACTGCGGCTCGTTCGTCCTGCGCAAGGTGTGTCCATTCTCAAGGGCAGCAAAGGCGTCACAAGTATAGCGGTAGGTGATAAAGCCAAAATTGTCCCTGGTTCAAGAACAGAGAAAAGAGCGTCAAGACTATGCAGGATACGTCAGCTGGAAGCTTCTGGCTGATGTCTACACAATTTAAATGCAAAACTAGAATCAATAAAAGAGTGACGCTTCACTTTTTAGGACGACATAATCCTATTTATATTTGCGAGAGCCTGTCTTTTGTTGAATTCGGCCAGTTTTGAGGAGGTTGTGAGAAGAATCTATGCTTGACCCCTTAATGGTGTGTCAATGGAGTACTATTATAATTGAAATGTTTTTCAAGTGAAGAGGGAAACTGGCCCTGCTTGTCACATGACATGGCATGCCCTCTGAAAACTTGCTAAAGAACTTACCCATCATGTCTCAAGTTGATGGCGCACTCCTCGATCTCACCGAAGACTTCAAAGCGACGCTTGAGCTCTGAGCGTGTGCTGTCGGCGCGAAGACGTCCCACATACAACACCCGCCTCTCCTCCTGGTCATTAAAGACAAGGCAGAAAGGGAGGATTAGTGAAGTACAGCACTTCTATCTTTCCTTTTTTCTGGCCTTAACCCTCACTCCATGACTGTAATTAACATTCACCACTGTGGGAAAGCCAAGAGTGGTCCGGAGAGAGGGACTGGAGGACTCTCCTTTGTCTTTTACTCTCTCTTTCATCCAGGGTGTGTGCGTGCGCGTATGTATGTGTATGCAGTGGAGCTAAACTCTTCCTCTTATCTGATGTGAGAGTCAATTGGTGCAGCTTTGAACAGCCCACTCATCTCGAATGTCCCAGTTCAGGACAACTAAGCATTGACCATGGAAGTATGATCACAAGATAAAAGCTAATGGGAAATAGAACAGCTCTTCACCCCCCCCCCCCCACTCCTCCCTTCGCTCACCCCCCACCCCGCCATAATGTACAGTGGCTGCTGTGGTTCTTTTATGGAATAATGATTGCTGGTTCTTTAAATACAGAGCTTCAAAGATGCTGTCTTTTTCACAAGGGCACCACCATATCAGTCATATAAAAAGTTTTCTGAAAAGAATTTTCTGAACCATGAACTGAAAGGTTAAAATCAGACGCTAGCTATTTTTCTGAAACGATCCAAAAGCACTTCTAAAACATAATTTTTCTTTTTGTTCTACAGATTAAAAGGGACAATAAGGTTACAGTAAAGAAAAAAATAAGAAGACCTAAAGGTCCCACCACTGACTGACCAAATTTGCAGCCGTTTCATTCTGTTGGCTAACCGTAAGATGCAGCACAGCCCTGGGGCTTTTCTGTATTACTGACGTCATTCATTTATGCATTCACTCACGTACTTAGGTATTATCCCTACTAAAGTATATATAAACACACACAATGTTTGGTTGGGTCCAGAGGCCTGCTGAAACGTCCACATGTAAATCAGTTACCTGGCACAAAACTAATGGTACACCTTGGCACATAATGCCACTTGCAGGTCACAGCCTTGCCCTTTACTCTGATTAGACACACATATTACAAATTAACCCGAATATTCTGCTTCTTCTCCAGACCCTCCTCCCTGCCATCACGTTAGTGTGGGAGACAAAAGTGTTTGCTGAATTGCTGGTTTAGTTGCTGACAGCTGATAAATGCAGTGAGGTTTTAAAGATGACACCCCGAGGCTGGCGCTTCATATGAAGCTCTCGCATCCTCTGGCCCCCCAAACCTCTTTTGACAGCTCGGCCCGTGCTACCCATAATTGTCTTCTTGCCGCAAAAGGAAGGGTGGGGAGGGGGGGAGGGTGGTGGTGGGTGAATGGTGAGACCAAGTCATGCGTGCATTATTTGACGTGTGCATTTATCAGTGAAGGACTGAACTGAGTTAGAAACCTGTCTCATTTCACACTCTGATCAGGGAGAAAAGAGGGGAACAGGATTGATATTTTGTTTAAGGGGAATTGTATTTAAAATAGATATGCGCTCTAAATCCACATTTCGGGACTCATATTTTCATAGCTTTGATTTGAGCCGTCTTATTTTAACAAGATTTTTTTTCCCCCCCCGCTGTCTAGTCGATAGCATTTAGCCCGTGGTGTGATTAATAGGATCCGACACCATTCTGAGACGCCACAGAGATGTTAAAAATACACAACCGGGAGATAAAGAGGAAACGCGTGTAGACTGAATGATTCAGAATTCTAGCTTTGCATGAGCTACCTCACTGAGAGAGAACCCAGGCTAGGCTGTGTGCTCAGAGCTGTCTGCAGGCACACTCAAAAAACAGGGAGTGGGTGACAGAGAATTGCATCTTGTCTGCAAAAATGGGAGAATCCAGGAAAAAAGGGCTGAAAATAGCACCAGAAAGAGCCCACAATTAAATAAATAACATAAACAAATGAGAATGAAATCTAAAAACAATAAATAAAGGAAAGACTTCAAGATAATTTAGACTCACTATTGCTTTTTGTTGTTGTAGCTCCCTCTGTTCGGCCCTCTCACCCTCCCGTTTCACATAGTCTCGCTTATACTCCTCCCTCTTCAGCTGCTCGTGTTGGTATTCTTCATAGCTGTTGTACCTACGTGAGAGAGGAAAACAAAAACACAAACACTGTAACGAGAACAGTCATGCATGCACTTTACTCTAATGCTGGGTCACTCAAGTGGGGTCAGAAAATGGCCAGATCACAGTGGACCGAGTTCCTACTTGTATTTTTTTCAGAGGCAAAGAAGACAAACAAATGCATTCATAAGATGTCTCCTTGCATTGCAAAAGGTTGCAGCTCCCATAGGAGGCACTCTTGAGGGAGCACGTCAGGAATTGGGCAGCTGCTTCTGTCAGCACAACTTCACATGCCATTACTTTCTGCTTAGTTTGAGCTTTGTGCCCAAAAGTGGAACTTTTTTTTCCGTATTTGCAAATGGCTGTCTCTCTTTGCGAAAAAAAAAAGAAAAAAAAAGATTTCAAATCTTAAAAGCAGAACAGGCTGCTAACACTACAGTGATGGAGAGAAAATCTGTCACATATTTACCTGGGCCTTCGACCAAGAGTTGAATGAGATTGGGACTGGGGGCTTCTGCGAGTCCTGTATTTGAAAGTGCTGTTTTCAACAGTGTGACGAGACCTACATGTCAAATAACAAGAAAAATCATTTATATGCATTACTGTTCTGTTACATTGGAAAGGTTTTCAAATGTACTAGTAGCTGTAGATACCAGATTCTTATGGAACATCCTATTTCTCTTAAACTCTTCCAGGATCACAGGCATTTGGGTCTTACCTTAAACATGCACTGACACCCACAAATGTTGTTTTTTTTTATTGCATGAGGGTCCCAAAGTGCAGACATATCAGCTCTGGAATTCTGCGCAAATTAACATAGACATCTACACTTCTGTGGTTGATATTTCCACCCAAGACTGAGAATGGCCTCACTGTTACTGTAGTACATGTCATTGGGATTGATCCATTAAATGACATCTTATTGCTGGGAAGTGATTAAAACAAAACCCCATATCACAAATGTTTATTTAAGTGTGATGCCACAGATTTTGCTAGGTAGTGTGACAAGACCTCGGGAATGTCTGGGAACTCCCTTTTTTGGGGGGAGAGTGCACTTTCAGTACTATTCCTTTTGCCTTTGTTGCTAAATCAAAGCCAGCACTATAAATATTGTCTCCCTCGTGTTCTGTGATGATGTAACCCCCTTTAAAGGGGTCTGGTACTTTCATCTCTCAGGGACCGAGTGGCTAACACTGATGAGCCAAAACAACAGCTGCCACTAAAAACAACAAAGCCCTGTCAAGCAGTGAGGGACATAATCTAAAATCCAACTTAAAAAGGATGAAGGATGTGAGGCTTCGAGCTGTGAGGTCCTCACATAGTCTCACAGAAGACTCGTTCAGTCAAGAAAGGCAATAAACGATCTATTTCATCACCTCTATTGCACTAAAAGATAACATACATATAGGTCCATTATAAAGGTATATGTGCTGTCACAATTTTTATTCACCTGATCTAGGGTTTATCTACAGTAGATCTAGTAGTATATATGTAACATTTGGATGTTCAGAAGATCATTTCTGCAACAAAGCCAAATGGACAAATAAACTAGCTCAGATGCTGGATATCTTAGATGCTTTTTTCCCCTTTTAGCTCCTGTTGCCAAGGCTTTTGTATATCATGCAATGAATCATGCTCTTTCCAGCATGGGCAACATCAGCTGTCTGCTCTCAAGTGGTCATACTGAGGGACAAATTAGCCAAAGGCACAACACAGGCCCCTTGCTGAGATTAATACTTTCTGTCTAGGCCTCTACAGATATTGTCATTATGATACCAAGTAAGACCACTTATTGGTACTTACCAAGAGGGGGAGCGGCTCTCTGGGGACTGTGAACAGGAGTACGGAGACCTGGAGAGTGATCTACGTCTGTGATGGGAGTAAGACCTAGAGCGGGACCTGGAGCGGGACGTGAACTGTGACCAGCGGAAGTGCCGTGGTGAAAAAAGTGTTGAGGGCGGTGAGACTGAACTCCGGGAGGGTGAGCTGTTGGATGGGGAACAGGAGGGTGAGCGTTCAAAGAGAAGCTCCAGGGGAGTCCCTTCCCATGAGCAGAGAAGACGTTCACGGCCCACCTCCAGGTCCTCAAAGTCAGGAAAACCCGTTTGCATGTAGCTATCAAAAGGATAATAGTTTTCTTCCCCAGAGTCACTTTCGTCTTGGGGCTGGGATCCTCTTTGTTTAGCCTCATTGAACAAGGCTTGCTGGGGGTTACCAAAGTGCTTGTTGAGCTCATCCCGTATCTCCTGGTCTCGCAACAGCTTCCTCCCAGCAGAGAGCAACTCAGCTGTAGTTTTGGCACCCAATGTGGGTCTATGGTCCTGCCCCTGAGCCTCCTTGTCCGGACAAGCCTCCTGAACTGTAGGGGGAAGGCTCTGCAGCTGCCTGGCCAGAGAGGAAGACAAGGGGGAGGCGGAAGACGAAGAGGATGTAGGAGCAGAAGAGAACGGCATGGCTGAGTCTTTACATTCTACATGCCGGCCCTCCAACGGCCCAGTTAGAGAAGCAGCTGTAGTGCTGCCATCTCGTTTTGTGCTGGCAGACTGGCAATAGTCATGATCGCCAAAGACACGGGGCGTGGGCCGCTTGCCCCGGCGCTCCTCTGAGCCTCCCAGTGGCAAGGCGGAGGATGCCTTGCTCAGCTGGGCATAAAGCTCAGTCTGCTCTGGGCCCTTCCTGCTAGAGCCACTAGATGGCTGAGGGCAAAGGCCTGCATTGCTCAGCTTGGCCCTCTTGCTCGTCAGGGCTGAAGAGGAGCATGAAGACAGCTTGGTTTTGAGTGATACTTTGAAAGGGTTCTCTTGACTGGCTTTGTGAGGAGGCGTGGTAGGTGGTGTCAGACCTGCAAAGAAAAGGGGAGACAAGAGGATATAAATTTAAAATGTGGTTCTTTCCCCCTCAAACACAAACACACAGTGTTTATGCAGTTCTGCCCCGAGTCCATCTGTTCAGTCAGTGAGAACCCTTGATTAAAATATTCCTTTTCATTCTGTCCTAATCCTGATTCGCATTTTATTGGAATATTGACAGATTAATGAAACCTCAGATGGCACGCTGAAAGAGCACGAGTCACTTCTCCTGATTTCCTCCTGACCTTGGACAACCCCACTCATTAAAATGAAAAAAAAAAATGTTACTTATCTTGTAAACAGCTATGTCTTATTAGCAAGAAACACTGGCAGTTAAGGGTTTATTTGTAATTTGACAAAATAGATGAGAGGTCCTAAAAGATCTACATCCAATAGTTGTGTGGAAGTTGGCTTTTTTAATACAAATATAAACTGCACTGTCTTTTGGTATGAAAGAGCTCAGAGGCTGCTGGGGAATGTGTTATCATTCTCCTCGGCTGTGCCACCTCATCCCCCTCGTGAACCACGGCAGTCCTGACAGATTTATGTGGCACCAGATGGCAGTTATATGAGAAATCCTGAGATGTGCCGTTTTATGACATTGTTAATGCACTTGCACAAACAACTGAATGCAGTGCTCCCCCTCTCTCTGTCCCCTCTTATCTTTTCCCTATGTCTTTCCTCCCTGGAAATGATCTGGATATTTGTCTGACTGACACTCTTCTGTGCTGTACACATCTCTCACCTCTTTTTATTATTGGGACTGTTTCCAGATTTCTAATTATATAGGCCTGATCTTTAGGTAGACAATAAAGATCATTTTAGGGCCAAACCCATGATCTATGGAATGCACCGCGTAGGACTGAGTGAAATGTCTATCTGTCTGCTAGAAGTATTTGGGGCTGATACCAGAGTGGCTGATACAGTATCTCAAATAAAATAGATGTATTTTCATGCCAGTGCAATTAGCTATGAAAAGTTAGGAGGAGTGGTGCTGCCAAAGGATCTTCTGTTGCACCAGTGAATCACCATCTGGGTAAAACAATGCACGCATGATCATAAACTAAGAGCCATTAGCACCTTTGGAATAAATTAGAATTAGATAAATACATGCCGCTCAGTCAGTGATGGATGTGACAAAGACACAAACACTAATCATCCAGCTGTGGGTTTTCTCATCTGTTTCCATCCGGGTGTGAATTACATAGGGACCTCCAAACGAATTACTACCTAAAGCTTATGGAGCTGATCCCTGTGGTAATCTCAAAAAGCCATGCAAGTACTGACACATGGACTGACCTGGGTGTCATAGATACCATAATTAAAGACACCAGCAGCCCACAGTAAATCTATTAGAGAGGAGGGGATTAGGGAACAGTATTAAAGCTTCTGCTCTCTGTCTATTCGGCAGGTGTCTTGCCTCAGTCCTTTTCTCCACATCGGCCTTAACTAACTCGAACATTCTCAAGTACATCATAACCATTGGACTATTCATACCTCTGCACTTAACATGGCATTTCATCAACTTCTGCTGAAACCGCAGCAGATACAGAATCCTGGGCAGGGGAGTGTGCTGGTTTTTGCTTCCTAAAAGGAAATTTGCTCAGACTAAAACATTTCTGCTGGCCTTGTTCTGACTCGTTACCAATTAATCAGACGTGGCAGGAATTATCCTCAGCAGCTCCACATTATCAGAGTCTGGAGAGCTCAAGGTAGCCCATTGGAAATAACAACAGTACAGAGCCCTGACAAACTAATCCTTAAGTGGAAAGGCTCGACATGAAAGTGCTTGCTTTAATGACTGCTTTACACTAATATCTAATCCCAAATCTGTGTTGTGTAAGGGGGAGGCAGACTGAAAATTTGTGTAGTGTAGCTCTATTTAACACTAAATGAAGCTAGATTTTGCCCTAAGGTCAGGAGACACAGCCATGTGCAATGAATAACAAGAAAAATTTAAAGCCCCTAATGGTTCCTGAGCATAACTTGATTGGCTGTATGGGGAGCCCAGTGTAACAATTAACTAGTGTGTAAACAAAAGATTGAGCTGTATTTTTAAAAGGGCCAGCAGGAAGAGAAACCACAGGTTCCCAAAAAATTCCCACCAAGTCAACCATGAGACACTCTCAGATTGTGTGAATTGCAAAACAAAGTGTTACCCTGAATCTCAGGGGTGAGAGATTTGTGCACTGAGGGCCATTACTTGGTGGTAAATGAATATCACATTACCCATTCATTCTGACACATTGGGAGAAGAAAAGGGCAGCCATTTTGTTTTTATTGACCTGGAATGATTAATCTCTGCATGGGGGCTACTGA
Source organism: Rhabdalestes septentrionalis (assembly GCA_037832545.1). Taxonomy (NCBI): domain Eukaryota; kingdom Metazoa; phylum Chordata; class Actinopteri; order Characiformes; family Alestidae; genus Rhabdalestes; species Rhabdalestes septentrionalis. The sequence goes on from JBBMFX010000011.1 coordinate 11,454,141, forward strand.
AATAATTACCTGCCTGATTTACGCTGAGAAAGAGAGAAAGGGGTGGGGGTGGGGACTGCTGAGGCCTTGTCTTTTAGCCCCAACTGACACTTATTTAATTTGGCTTTAATTACTTTTTTGCCTATAGCTTTCTCCAATGTGGTTTATTAATACATATATAATGGACAGCAATGATGCCAATAAGAATAATAAAATCCCATTCACATTGACCTGTTTGGTAAATTGCATGCTTCCCATTAATATTGGAAACAGCATTGGAAATTATGGCCATGTCTCTAATCACATTACCAGACAGCAACGATACAGATAATATCAGTAAACCAAATGACATACCAAAGCTAATTAAAACATTACTAATGCTGCATCTTTCTGCGTGTGACATGTTGAGGGAGAGTGACTTCTGGTTCAATAACGTTGTGCTCTAACTGAGAGGAGAATATAAAGAAACTTTCTTATACAGTAAAATGGAGGAAAATTTGATTTCAGGACCTGTACTGTGTTTCCCACACATCATTTATAGTTAACATATGCACCCAGGTCTATGAATGCCCACCCAGGTTTATTTTGATCTTGCTTATTTTGTGACCTTTAGTGCAGCTTGCCCATTACTGAAATTCAGCCAGTGGAATGGCTATATATCAGGGAAGTGTATTTGCGCATTTCATCAGACGTTATGAGGGTAAAGGCATAATTTGACACATATTTTCGACATATATCGAACCCTATTTTTGACACATATCCAACATTATTTTGGGCAATTATTGAACCTATTTTTCAGTGTTTATGGTTTTGTACACTGCATTGGACCATATACTAATAGAACAATCTATGCAAAGTTTCTCCTGTCAGTCTAATGTCAGTTTCACAGGTTTTTTCTTGCCAGAGAGACGTATGTACTCAAAATGTGCTTAACCCAGGGCTGGGCAATTAATTTCCACAGGGGTCACATGAAAAATCTGATCTGTGTTGGAGGGCCGGACCGACGATAACTTAACTCTGCTCAATATTCTCCCACTGTAAAAAGCAGTACATTTTATATTTTTTATAAGTTGCTACTGATAATCAGAATTATAAGAATTATCAGTAAATATTTATGTACATGGCATTAATTGTGGTGTAAGTCGAAGAGGAAAATAATCCTCTAAACTGAATTGTGTCAATCACAAACATCATAATAAGAAAATAAAACAGTCAATAATAAAAATATGAAATCCATTAATTGAAATACAGGTCAACTGTAAAACAATCTAAAAGCAACTGCAAAACAATATAAGGGTTTATCAACACACACAGCATGCATAATTGCCAAGTTATGCTGAAATATGAGGCTACAGGTGATTTGTAAACTAAGAGCCCTTTGGAAGCTGAGCCAAAAGAGCCGTCTCTCTGAAAAGGACCGAACTTCTCGGCCGTCCGGCTGTCCGCACTGGTGTATGTGGTATTCACAGAGCGAATGCGTACCTAATTTATACAGCGTGCTCGGTCCCACCACCGAGACACGGATGAGACACCGATCTTCGGCGGGCTGGATTAAAAAGCCCAACGGGCCAGATGTGGCCCGTGGGCCGTAGTGTGCCCACCCCTGTCTTAACCCTACCTTAATTTACCCCTGAAAATACACCAACCCCTTCAATTCAATTAAGTGGCTGTTAATCTATGAAACCGACCCCTTAATTTAACCTTAAAATAAGGCTTAAGGCGTAAGTGTGAAACCCCTTAATCTTAAATGTAAGGTGTTAACTTAGGAGGTGCTAAAACCTATGTTTTAGTTTTTACCACTTAACCAGCTTTAATCTGTGCACATTTCCCCATAATTTTCCTTCATTTATGTATGGGAAATTCAGGTCAAAATTAAGGTAATTTAGGGGGTAAAGTTAGGGTGCATGTTTACATAGTAGGGATGAGCCTGATACTGGGATGATACCGAAACGAGTATCCGGTACGGATAAAGCACTTTTGACGAGTACGAGTATAATACAAGAAATACGAGTCAATATCTGTGCTCGGATTGAATAAAAATTCTCATTGGGTAGCTGACTGTGTCTGCGTCTGTCAGCGCGCATGTGTCAGCGCTTTAAGTAGTCCGTGTAGAACACACGTAGCGTTAGTTTCGTTTTTCAAACCAGCGCATGTTGAGATTTAAAAATATATATATTTACATATTTGGCTGTTCAGAGCAGGGGGGCATAAGGGGGGCCAGGAGCAATTCTAGGGGAAATCTCTCTCCCTCTCTCTCTCTCTC